>OVAN01010770.1:0-15380 GCA_900406275.1 Anastatica hierochuntica | reverse complement strand
ATATATATATATATATATATATATATATATATATATATATATATATGTTAAGTTGGGGTCATTTAACATTATAGTTTATAACCTAGTTTATGGATACAGATGATACATATAAAGGGTTTGAGTTTCCTGAACAATAAGAAAAAACCTTTGGAATAGACTTTAAGTTTTGTTATGGTATCAGAGTGTTCTGCTTGATCCCGGATGTTTGTTTTCATTTGTGCATTTTTGACGGAAGAATATATTCATCGTTTTTCTCTGCTAATGTCTTTGTTTTCTTCTGTTCTGCGTTTTTTGTGATCTTGTTTGAGTGATGGTATTGAAGATCCGAAAGACTCGTCGATGAGTTTTGCAACTAAAGAAACCGTATGTCTCAAAGGTTCGGGTTGAAGTGCAGAGAAAACAATCTCACATTATGACCTTTCTCCTAGTGATAATTTTGGTTCATTCATCTCTCAACTTTTGTTGAAACGTTCTAATTACAACAAGTGGACATCAAATTTGCGAACTTCGTAAAAGCTAAAAAGAAGTTTGGTTTTTTCGATGGCACAATTGAATTTCCTAGTGCGAAATCTAAAAATTTTGAGGATTGGTGGACGAATGATGCCTTGGTCGTGTCTTGGATAAAACTTGCCATTATGGAAAAGGTTCGATCAACCTTGTCTCGTCTTGAAATTGTGAGTGAGCTTTGGGATCATTTCAAAGCTTCAATATTCTGTGAAGATTGGGCAGAGAGTTCAACACCTAAAAGCTGAATCGCTACTTGTCTTTACCACAAGTTGAGTATCGAAGCGTATTTGATGTGTTTGTATTTTTAGATGTAATTAGAGTCATTTAGCTTATGATTTCATTGCATTTAGGTTGTGTTTATTGAGTCTTAGTGTCAAAACACACTGAGTTTGTAAATCAAGTCTAGAAAAGGATTGTTCGCATTTTACAATGCATTTCTTTACTTGTAGGAGTGGACCTTGAACTTGCGAAAAGGAGATCTTGGAGATATGCGAAATTGGTGAATGTTTGGTGAAGAGACCAAAGGAATCAAGAGCCAATTACAATGGGATGAAGAGGTGCACGAAGAAAGAAAAAAATGGGAAATTTTGGAGAAGTTAACCCTCCATCTACCTTGGATGCAAAGGGGGTCGATGAGTGGCTAAACAAGGAGCCAAAGAACAACCATTTAGCTACCCACCGATCGCACGCTCGATGGGAGAGTGAAGAAGGGTCGATGCGAATGGCAAGAAATCTGCCCATTTAGCTACCATCGACCCCCTAGTCGATGGATGAGCACTCGGGGGGTCGATGGTCTCTGAACTCGAGCCATATGCCTTCATTTTTACTATAAATACCCCTCTGAACCTAAAGTTGTGATCTTGGATTGTCTTAGACAATTTATCTTAAATGTATTTAAAATTTTATGTTATTTTTCTTGACCTTGAAATTGTTTCTAAGAACAAATCTCTTTTTATTAATTATACTCTTGAATTTAAAACCCAGTGCCTGATTGGTAGGAGCTGTGGCTGTAGGCTGTAGACTGTAGACTTTTAAGACTTTTGACTGTAAAAAATTTTGGGTGTAGAGAATATGGCTGTTACTTTTAAAACTAATAAAATTTTGATTGTTACCAAAAACTGTAATGGCTGTGACTTTTATTTTAAATATATACATTTTGAAACATAAATTATGACATTTTGTTATTGATAAAATATACAAAAGCATAAACTAAAAATAGGGTAAGGATACATGTATGTATAATATGATATACATACATAATACAAAATTTTAAAAGAAAATAAATATGTATATATCTACAGTAAAATGGATCTCAAAAGAAAGAGAAAAAAGAAATTTGATTAATCAAATCAAAATATTTTTGTGGTAAAAAATATATAAACTTACAAAGGGTGTTAAGTTTTTGTAGGGAGATGAAAAAAAAATTATGGATTTTATTTGCTGAGTTGGAGACTTTGAAAGAAAATAGAGAAATAAAGAAGGAAAAAGTGGTTGTGGATACTTTAAAAAAATTAAAAGTCAGAAAAATCTGATTGGCTAGAAAAACACTGTGAGGGCTGTAAAACAAAGTCACAGTCTTAAGAGTCCATCGCCAACCAGCCTCCCAATCTATATACTATGTTTATGTTTTTTTATTTCCTTTTATTCTTTTCTTTATTTTGATCATGATTTAGTAGTTCATAAGATGGATCTTGGGTGTTGAGATTTGACTAGTTAACGTTATAATCATGGTATCAGGGATAGTTAATCTTAGGTTTCCAAAGGACTAAGAGAGCTTAATGCTATATTTTAGAGTAATTAACTAGAATCTAGACTTGCATGCGTTGTATGCCCGAAAGGTGTTTGTTAAAATATCTAGGAGAACTTAATTCTTGCTACGACAAGTTAGCATACAAGAAATGATTGCTAGGTTGATTAGTGACTAAATGAACTTGTGCTCACTGATTCCTACTGATTTATCAGTTGCAACAAGCGAAAGTTGAGTGATGATATCAATTAGGAAATAGTTTTCTATCAAGAGAGTAGATTAAACTGCTAATGTCTTTGGTCATTCATATTTTCTTAATATATGGACCTCACACAGTTATAACCATCTTACTAGAAAAATCGATTACAATTAACCATGGTCCACCGTCTTTTATTATCTTGCCCTTGAACTTTGAATCTAGTTTATGTATGCTTGCTTAATTTAGCTTACTTTCTTATTTTGTTTAGAATTTTCGTTATTAATTTGTTATAATTATTGATTAGAAAGACAACCAAAAACCAATCTTGTTAGCTTAGATTAATCGAGAATGTGTATTGTCAAAGATTAATTTATATTTACTAGACGTTGGCTTCCTTGGATTCGACCCTTAAGTACTACGATGATGCAATCCGTGAACTTGCGGATTCGCGTGATTGTTAAGAATATGGACTATAAATTTCGTTGTCTTTTGAGACTAAGATTTTATCTCAGTTTGAAAAACATATCTAATCCTTTTTGCTTTCAGTGTTTCTCATTTTTTCTTGCGAGGTAATGAATTCCACAAGATCAAGGAGAAAAATGTGATAAAGAGACTATAAGGGATTTCACTACTCCACTCACGAGCCAAAAAAAAGGCATTAGAGAACCACCATATGATTTACCTCACTTTGACATCAAGTCTAATCTTATCAACATGATGAATAACACTAAATACTTTGGAATGGAGATGGAAAATCTTATTGAGCATCTTGAAAACTTTGAAAGATTGTGTGAAACGACTAGAATGCAAGAAACCCCTGATGGATATGTGCAACTCTCTCTCTTTTCATTCTCTTTCGGTGATCGAGCTTCACAATGGAAAAAGACCGTTGTGAGCTCTTCAATCACCACTTGGGAAGAGTGTAAGAAGAGGTTTTTCAGAAAGTTCTACTCTCACAAAAGAACAACCAAATTCCGAAATGACATTGCTAACTTTGAATAAAGAAAGAAGAGGCACTTGGAGAAGCTTGGGAAAGATGCAATAGTTATGTAAGAAATTGTCCACATCGTGACTTTACACAAAGGAGTCTTCTTCAAATATTTCATAGAGGAGTCCATCATCACTTTCGACTTGCCATGAATACGGTTAGCAATGGAAACTTTGCAAATTTATCTACCGCACAAGTGGAGAAATTGGTTGAGAACTTAGTTAGAAGCTATGATAGGGAAGACAACTTGGGATACCTTTCAAAGGCGGGTGATAAGTGCTTGGAAGAAATACATCCTATGATTGATGAAATTGCAAAAGTGATTTTCAAACCAAAGAAGAAATCCCAAGTCAATGAAACTTTCTACAACCAACACGAAGAGGTTTGCTTCGTTTAAGAGAGCTACCATGAAAGTGATTCTCAAGGCTTATCGCCAAGAGAAGTATTGGAATAGCAACTCCAAATGACAATTACTAAGTCAAAAGGAGATGAATTACATTCCATGTTGAAGGAGCTTTTGATTGGGAAGAAAAAGATAAAAAGGGAAATAAATGAAAGATTCAAAAAAATCAACTACATGACTCATCAGGAATACATGGAGACAAAGAAAAATTATGAATATCTTGCTTCACATGTGAGGAATATGAATCATCGAATTTTCGAGAAAGCCTCCAATCTCGAATTTCAAAAAGAAAAACTCTCCGGGAAATGTGAAGTGAGTCCTAAGGAGTTATGTAATGATGTAATCTTGAGAAGTGAGAGACAACTACCACCACGAACTCAAGAAAGTACTCCTAAGAAGACCGGCGAAGATGCCCACGATCCAAATCCTATCGAGAAAGATGAACAAGAAGAAGAGAAGAAGAAGAACAAGGAAGAAGAAGTTCCTAAAGAGTTTCCTGAGAAAATACCGAAGGAAAAAGATGTACCAACGAGTACAAACCTCATCCACGCCAGAAGAAGAACAAGGACACTAGAGGGATTGACACTGACATCCTAATTGATGAGTTAAATCTACCCTTTCTGAGTAGGTTCATGAAACAAATTCTTGAAGCTAAGTATAAAAAGATAAAAAGATCATAGGGGAGATATTATGGTCACAATATCATTCATGGATTGGTGTAAAGATAATCCGCTGTCAACAAGGTTTTGAAATACATAGTCACTAAAAGACAGAAGATTCACTTTATTATGGTGGTTTTTTCTCATGAATGTGGCGCTATCATCCAAAACAAATTTCCAAAGAAGAGAGATGACCCCAAAAGATTTACTTTGCCCTGTACTTTGAAGAATATGGTTTTTGAAAAGTGCCTTGTTGATTTGGGAGCAAGTGTTAGTCTAATGCCATTGGCGATTGCTAAAATGCTTGATTACACTAATTTCAAGAAGACAAGGAGTCTATTGGTGCTAGCAGATAGATCGATTAGGCATCCACATAGAATTCTTGAAGATTTGCCTTTGATGGTTGGGAATTGTGGAGTACCCACCAATTTTGTGGTCTTGGAGATGGACGAAGAGCCTTCAAACCCTATAATCTTTGGATTCCCATTCCTATCTATTGTTGGAGCTATAATTGATGTTCAAAGAGGAAAAATCGATCTCCACCTTAGAGACTTGATACTAAACTTCAATATTATGGATGTCATAAGAAAGCCTAAAATCAATGGATCCGCTATTTCAATTGAACGCCTTAATGATGATTTTATCGGTAACTTAGAAAAGCTATATAGGATGACCTTGAAGCAGTCTTAGTCTACAAGAAGGGAGTTGATGCGATTCTATCAAGCAAGGCAAGGATACAAGATTGTTCGATGCTCAACCGATGGAAACAGAAGAAGTGCTAGTTTTGGAATTGGGAAAGGATGAGTCGAGTCCAAAATAAGTTACAAGCAAGCTTGATGAAGAGGATTAGAGTGAACTAAAGACACCAAAAGTGGAGCTAAAAACTCTTTCAAAAGGACTATGATACACTTTTCTAGGTTATAATTCTACTTATCTCGTTATCATTAATGATAATCTTGATGATAAGCAAACATATATGCTTTTGAATGAGTTGAAAATTTTAAAAAATCTATAGGTTATTCATTAGACAATATCAAGGGAACTTCCCAATCTCTATGCATGCACATGATCCATTTAGAGGATGAATCAAAGACTTTCACTGAACCACAAAGGAGATTAAATCCCAATCTAAAAAATATGGTGAGGAAAGAGATTCTTAAGCTCCTTGAGACAAAGATAATATATACAATTTCAGATAATACATGAGTTTCTCCCATGAATGTAGTGCCTAAGAAAGGAGGAGTAACAATTATAAGGAATGAGAAAGAAAAATTAATCCCTACTAGAACTATAACCGATCATATGATGTGTGTTAATTTTAGAAAGCTAAATTTCTCAACTAGGAAGGTTAGAAAATCACTTTTACTATTGTTTCCTAGATGATTATTCCAGATTCTTTCAAATACCAATCCATCCTAAAGATTGAGAGAAAACCACTTTCACATACCCTTATGGAACCTACGCATATAGGAGAATGCCTTTTGATTTATGTAATGCACCAACTACTTTTTAAAGATGCATGATGTCAATTTTTTTTTCTGGATTTATTGATGAATGTATGGAAGTTTTATGGATGATTTCTCCATCTATGGAGGCTCTTTTGGTAGTTGTCTTGTTATTTTATGCGGTTTTAAAAAAAAAGTGAAGAAACCAACTTCGTACTAAATTGGAAAAAGTGTCACTTCATCGTTTAAAATGGAAGAGTGCTTGGGTCTAAGATCTTGGAAAAGGGGACTGAGGGTGACAAATCTAAGACAAAAGTCACGACCCATTTGGAGCCTCCATCAACAATTAAGGGGATTA
This sequence comes from Anastatica hierochuntica, assembly GCA_900406275.1. Lineage (NCBI taxonomy): Eukaryota > Viridiplantae > Streptophyta > Magnoliopsida > Brassicales > Brassicaceae > Anastatica > Anastatica hierochuntica. The sequence continues at coordinate 9,074 of OVAN01010770.1, read as the reverse complement.
GAAGCTTCTTGAGTTATGCGAGTTTCTATCGGAGATTCATCAAAGATTTCTTACAAATAGCAAGGTCTTTAACTAGACTTCTTTGCAAGGAAGTGACTTTTGAGTTTAATGATAAGTGCATGAAAGCATTTAAAAGAATCAAAGCAACACTCATATCGGCTCCAATAGTTCAAGCATCAAATTGTGAATTATCTTTTAAAATCATGTGTGATGCAAATAACTTTACCGATAGAGTGGTTTTGGGTAAAAAAAATGACAAAAGACTATACGTCATCTACTATGCAAGCAAGACACTGGATGAAACTCAAACCATGTATGCAACAATGAAGAAATAGTTGCTAGTGATAGTCTTTGCCTTTGAAAAGTTTTTATCATATATAGTAGGATCCAAGGTGATAGTTTACACGTACTAGGCCGCTTTGAGACACTTGCTAGCGAAGAATTATGCCAATCCTCTATTGTTGAAGTGGATACTATATTGCAAGATTTTTATCTTGAGATAAGAGATAAGAAAGGGATTAGAAACGGGATGGCAGACCAATTGTCAAGAATGAGAATCGAGGATGACTTGCCAATTATCGATTCTTTACCAGAAGAACAAGTCAGTTCAACCAACACATTCTTCCTTGTAGATAACCAACTTGACCAATGGGATGAAGAATACATGAGTGCTATATCATGTTCGATTCCATGGTATACCGACTTCGTGAATTATTTGGTTAACGAAAAAGAGCCTTCGGATATGAGAACATATGGAAGGAAGAATTTATACCATAATATGCAATTCTATTATTGGGATGACCCATCCTTATACAAGCAATGCAAGGATAAGCATTATAGAAGATGCGTACCTGAAGAGGAAGCCAAGAAGATAATATTCGAATTCACAAGGCCAATTATGGTGGTTACATTCCTACTTTCAAGAGAGTGTAAAAGACTTTGCAATCAGGTTTTTGGTGGCCTACCATGTTTAAAGATGCACATGATGTGGTTTCTAAATGTGATGCTTGTCAAAGGAAAGGAAACATAACAAAAAGGAATAAAATACCATTAAATCCCATTCTTAAAATTGAGATTTTTGATGGTAAGGGCATTGATTTTATGAGACCTTTCTCTTCTTCCAATGGGAATGTATACATCTTGCTGTAGTCGATTATATCTCAAAATGGGTTGAAGCGATTGATAGACTAACAAATGAAGTAAAAGTAGTGGTTTAATTGTTCAAGACTATAGTCTTTCCAAGGTTTGGTACTCCAATGATAGTGATAAGTGATGGTGAGATCCATTTCATCAACAAGATATTTGAGAAACTTTAAGAGTAATGGGATGAAACATAAAGTTGCAACACCGTATCATCCACAAACTTCCGGTCATGTAGAGGTCTCTAACTGAAAAATACCAGATATACTCACCAAAACCGTTATAGTTCATTGAAAATATTGGTCTAACAAGCTTGATGATGCATAATGGGCTTATAGAACGGCTTATAAGACTCCAATTGGCAACACTCCTTTAAATTTACTATATAGAAAGTCTTGTCATCTTCCTATTGAGTTGGAATATAAAGCGCTTTGGACTACAAAGAATCTAAATTTGGACTACAAGGAGGCATGGAAAAAGAGGTTGATCCAATTGGAAGAGCTAGAGACTTTGAGGAAAAATGCATATGAAGGTTCAAAGATATACAAAGAGAAAATCAAAACCTTCCATGACAAGAACCTTAAGAAGAAATTCAAGAAGGGAGATCAAGTTTTTTTGTTCAACTCAAGGTTTAAACTCTTCTCGGGAAAGTTAAAATCAAGATGGTCTGGTCAATTTTTAGTGGAAGGAGTAATGTATTACGGATCAATAGTTTTAAAAGATCATCAAGGAGGGGAATTTTCGGTGAATGGACAAAGATGCATGCCATATTTAACATATACAATTATTGAAGAAGCTAGCACGCTTCTTTTTTTGGATTCAACACCTTGTTAAATCCTCTTCTAAGTCAAGCGAATGGATATAACTAAGCGCCCTTAGGTGGCATTCTAAAAAAAAAAACAACATTGTTAAATAAATCAATCTTTCATTTTAAATCTTAGTTAATTAATATTTTGCTTACATTTGATGTGGTTTTAATTTTAGGTGTTTGAGGGTAATTAAAGAAGTAGCAAATGAATTTTTGGGGAAGGATTTACCACCCATCAACCCCAATGCAAGGAGAGGGTCGACGGGTTGCCAATCTCATGCCATAAAGGGCTACATTTTTTATTTGTTTCATTTTCCCATGTGTTTTTAAAAACAACACTTATCCTTCTTCTTCTTAAAACTCTTTCAAGAACATCTCAAGAACATTTCAAGCTTAAAATTTTGAAAATCTGTGTTCTTTTCTTGTATAAATCATTTTGAAAACTAAGGTTGTATTAGGGAGCATCTCTAGCAACATACACTAGTAAAAAACAGGGCTATAGCCACGTTATATTTTCGTGGCTGTAAGTCAATTTTCGTGGCTATATGATAAAATAGCCACAAAATGCCATGAAAATATAAACGTGGCTATAGAATCGTAACAAAATATGACCGTGACTTGACCCTGGCTTTTTGTAGCCATATAGCCACGATTTACCATAAATATTTTGTGGCAAAAATAGCCACGTTTTTGGATGAAATTATCGTGGCAAATTGCCACGAAATAAACCGTTTATTTTGTGGTCCTCCTTTGTTACGATTTGTCTCGTTTTAATTCGTGGAAGATTTAGCTACGAAAGTTTCGTGACAAAATGTGACTTTTATGTTACAAAAGTTTAGAGGCATTTCGTGGCTATAGATGACTATTTTGTCACGAAATTTTCGAGGCATTTCGTGGCTTTGTTAGTGGAAGAATTAAAAAAAATAATTTTTTAATTCGAAAAATCTTAATAAAATAATGTAATTATAGCCGAAATATAATAAATTTTTTTACAACATTCCATAACATCAGTTTTAGAAGTACAAAGTAGAAACTTAACATTCATCAGATTCATCAACTATAGAGAACCTGAAAACAAAACACAAAAAGTTCATATTTTATAAATTGAATTCATAAACGCTAATCAAGTCCAGCACACCACCTATCCAAGTCACTTTGCTGAGGCTTTGTGAGCTGGTGCTAAGGTGGACGTCGAGGAGGAACTTGAATAGAAGGTTGAGAATGAATAGAAGCAGAAGCATGAACTGAAGCTTGCGGCTGGAGAACTTGAGGCTGCAGACCTTGAGGCTGGAGAGCTTGCAGAATCTCTTTGAGAGATGCCCTTGTTTCAGCCATATCTTCTTTGAAATCTGCTTTCAATGCGGTGATATCAGCCATGACTGCATTAGCATGCGTCTCCAAGCCTGTTATGCGCATCTCCAAGTAATGACTCCTCTTCAGTGAGACACGAACAAGTTCAGATGTGTTGGTCTCCTTGAATTGAGCACTACCAAGACCGTAGATGGTTCCCTTGCGTGTCTAGCCTCGTTGAGAATGGAAATAACATAAACAACATAAGCAATTGTGAAATCAGTTAAGCTAAAAGCTAAAGCTAAGCATAACTAACTTTCTAACATGATACAAGATTTAGACAAAGAAGCAATTTATCATCATACAAGATTAAAACAATTTTCAGATATGGCAAGCTACACATAATGTTACTAACACACAAAGGTTATTAGTTTGAAACTAAGACTCAAGTAATAACAAGTGTAACACACAAAGGAGTATGATAAATTACCTTGATGTATTCTTGGTTGAGGAGAAGACGCCGTGAAGTTGAAGTAGCTGTTGTTGAGGCAGTTTGACTATTGCCCAGGGGAGACCCATCATCCAGTGTTTGCTCGTCAGCAGCTCCCTCAACTTCCAGCACCAGTTCCTCTGTCCGTTCATCAGCGAATGTTCCATCGTTATGTGTGTGAGTCTTCCTCACAAGGTCCGCAAAAGGCAGGAGGCGCATCCAAACACTGTTCAATCATTTACAAAAAATACAAGAGTAAATTTGTGACAGTGAAAAGTAAACATGAAAGTAAATTTACTCAAGGGAAGAACATGTTACCATGTTATACTTTATCTTGGCAAAAGGCAGAGGTCCAACACTATGCTTATGCATCTACTTTCCTAGAGGAGCAGAAGTGCGCGAACCAGCTGCGAATTGACTCTTGGACTTTGCTTCCTCTGTATCCCAATTCTTCAGAAGTATTGCCCAGTCTGCATCATTGATGTACTTTGGCTTCTTCTCGTCCCTGTGTGTCTGGCTAATGCGGTTATAGATTGTGATCTGATTTTGATGCTTCTATTTGGAATAGATCTCATCATGGAATTCATCTTCCCAGAAGTAGTTTTGCTATAAAAGAAGAATTGACATTAGAAGTTAATAGTTTGGAGATATATTAACTAATTATGAATGAGAAATGGTAGGTAAACGTAACCAATTACAATGAAAGCATGTCACCATTTATCCTTTCTCTCATGTGGAACATGCTTTTAACTTGACCACATACCCTAGAAGTATCCCTGCCACGTTGCATGCAAAAAAGCGTGGACATCTGGATCGATGCCAAACCTGAGAAGAGGTAGTAGGAGCACACATCACAGAATATTCATGAGTCTGCATGAGGAAAAAAAATAAGTTCAGTAAGGCATCTGAATTGACTTACCATAATGCTTCATTGAGCTTTCTTGGATTAAGTGTGGTTAGTTCCTTATAGCAGGAGCACCCAACAAAGCAGCATCGGTTCTGTGGGCATAGGTAGAAGCCGCATCAGGCTCGTTGGAAGAACCAACAACTCCAGGAGGCAGTGAGTTTGACGATGAAGGAGTAGTCACCAGAGCAGGTGGAGTTCCAGGGGATAGCCTTGCTGTGGACAGATCAAAAAGACAAAGTTAGAAGAGGATAATAAGTTGAAGAAATAAAGTAGGTAATACATTATAAATGGATCATTATATAAGGAGAAGATACTAAGAATTGGTCAATGTTTTGATCATATATAAAACATTATATCCAACAAAAGCTATATTCAATAACATAATTAAATATTATAACATTGTCACCTATGACTAATAACATAATAACCAGAGACTATCTTAACTTATATAGTCAACCATATATAAGTTAAGATAACCTAAGCTAGTTATATCTTAGCTTATAAGCTTAGCTTATATTTTACCTAATTATTTCATTGTCAACTAAAAGTTACAAGATAGTTATATCGAATATAATAGTTATATATTAGCTTATAATCTAATGTTTCTTTGTCAAACAACATCAATACACTTAACGGAAACATAAACCTAATATGATATAACAAGTTATATAGACATAAACCTCAAAGAGAACCAATAGATTTAACATAACATAAACCTCAAACAGAATCAAACCCTAAAACATCTCTCTTAATTAAAACCCTAAATAGAAGGTAAACAACATTTAACTTCAAACTGAAACCCCAAAAACTATTTGAAACACTAAGCCCCTAATGAAACTAATCAAGCCCTATTCCCAAATGAACTCTAATCATAATCAAAATCCTAAGAAATCTCTCTTAATCAAAACCCTAAACAGAAAGTTCACGATATTTCATTTCAAACTGAAACCCCTAAAACTTTTTGAAATCCTAAGCCCCTACTAAAACTAATCAAACCCCTCTGCCGGAAATGGAAACAAACCTTATTCCCAAATGAACCCTAATCCTAATCGAAACCCTAATCCTCAACGAAACCCTAATCAAAAAATTGAAACCCTAATCCTAATCGAAACCCTAATCCTCAATGAACCCTAATCCTAATCGAAATCTAAACCTCAATGAAACCTAATCTTAAACGAAACCGTAATAGTCAATGGAACCATAATCGAAATTTATCAGGAAGATTCAAGCGAGAGAGGCGGTTCCCATTGCCAGAAGGAGCCATGGCAAAGAGCCGGAGGCAGATTGACGGAGACGAGGAGAGAGAAGACGGAGACTGAGGCTAACAGACGGAGAGAGGAGACAGAGACAGAGGGACATATACGGGTAGAGGAAGATGGTCGGAGAAAGAGAAATGAAGATGGCCGGAGCTGGAGAAAGAAAGAGGAAGAATTGCGATGTTTATCGCAAAGCGAGACAAGAGAGGCAGAGAGAAGAAGAAATGATTTTTGGTAGGTTTCGCTAAGTTTAGATTAGGGTTAGGTATTCGGTTAATGGGCTGGGCCTACAATTTTGTTTAAATTTAAATGGGTTTAAAGTTAATATGGGTTTAAAGTCTAACTAGGTTTAAGATTTATATGAGTTTACGGTTCAGATGGCAGTTTAGAATTTAAATAAGGTTTACGGTTTAATATTTTTGGTTTTGTTATCAATTAGTTTACGATTTATATTGTTACAGATTAATATACATTTGTGGCGTTTATAATTTTTTTTATGATAATAATGGTCTTAAAAACATAAGTATATAACAAACTTGTGATACGTTAAGATTTTACATTTTAATTTGGAACTTGTATCCGATTCAGAATCGGAATCAGTACACGACTCTTGTAACTCGTCTTTGGAAACGTATTTGTCATTGGGAGGAAGCACATATAACAAATCATGATCTGAATCATCCTCCACAACGAACGATTCAATTCGCAATATTTCACTTCTTGCAAATACTTGGTTGTGTGTATCGTCTTGTAATGCGGTTAGAGCAACTTCGAATATTTATTGAACCTCTCTAGGCATAACTTTTGTACATGCCTACCAGTCTTTTGATGAGGTACGACGAACCCACGGATAAGGAATGAAGCATACTTGATCACAATTACCAGACAATATAAATGGATCATATTTTTCGTACTGCCCCCGAGGAGAAACATCAATGATTCCTGATTTATGTTTCCTAACATCCCGACCTTCAATTGTATCAAACCACCTGCATTTGAAAATCATGACCTTTAATCCAACTGCACCAAAATACTCAACCATCATTATATCCTCGATCAATCTGTAGTAGTCAATGTCCGTGTTTCCCCGAACGCATACGCCATAATGTTGGGTTCTTCTATCTTGGTCATGGTGATGTATGTGGAAACAGTATCCTCATGAAAAGTAAATTGGCCAAGATTTATAAGTACGTTGCGGCCCTTGTACAAAGTCCAACATCCATAACAGAAACTCATATAACTTGCTAGCTTCCTGAACATGTTAATTAAATATAAAAACCATTTCACTCCATATGTTTGAAATCCACAATGACCTTCAAATAATGGGAGAAACTCACAGAGTTTTTCACCCATATGCAAAGTGCTAGTCTTTCGGTATTTGAAGATCATTACTGCCAATACTTGGGTTTCTCTCCATCATGAACTCCTCAAACATCCTGTCCAATGCAGAGTAAGAAGATAATATAAATTCGATAATACATTGTTACAAATGGGACATGTATAAAATTTTATATGAGTACCTTTCGTAAGGTTCAAATGCTTCACAATTGAGCATCATAAACGTTTTCAATATGGTGTAGTCTTCATCGCAAAGCCATCTCTCTTCAGCCTTTCCACTAACACGACCTTCGTGGTAAAACAAGGTAGGCATATCTAGATATAGATAAGTAAATCGAATTTCTCCAGGAAGCGAACATTCGGATACCAATTCTGAATAATTTTCCGAAGTTGTTGAAATCTCCTCATTTACACATTGTGCAACAATGGAACCTGCAATATGTGCCTTATTTTTAACTTTCTTTTTAAAATGGTACATGTATCTCTCGATAGGATACATCCATCTATATTGCACAGGACCACCTAAAGCAGCTTCGTCAGGTAGATGCACCGGTAGATGTTCCATAACATCAAAGTAAGAAGGTGGAAAAAATCTTCTCCAAGTTACAAAGCTTCACCATAATGTTTTCTCTTAAAATGGCAACATCGTCGTTACGTAAAGTTTTTGGTGAGATATCTCGAAAGAAGAGTGCTATCTCTACATAAGTTAATAGGAGTTATTAGATAACATGAGAACAAAAATGCCATCAACAATTTTTTACCTGAAATTGCGATTGGAAGACTTTTTGGAAGTAGTTCCTTAAACGCAAAGGGGAAAGTCGTTGCATGATGACATGACAATCATGACTTTTCAGGCCGGAGAACTTCGAATTTTTCTGGTCAATACATCTACTAAAATTTGAAGCGTACCCATCTGGAAATTTTATATAATTTTTCAACCATCGAAAAATTCCTTTATTCCTTCTCTCGACAACCGAAATATGGGAACCGACATCGTTCCATCTTCTTTAATATGAAACTCTTCTCATCTACACAAAGTAGGTAAATCCATCCTCGACTTTGCATTGTCTTTGGTCTTCCCGGGAACATTTAGAATCGTGTTAATAAGATTATCAAAGAAATTTTTCTCGACGTGCATGAAGTCCAAGTTGTGGTGCAGAAGAAGGTTTTCCCAATACGGCAACTCCCAAAAGATACTCTTCTTCACCCAATTGTGATCTGTCCCATAGCCAGATATTATGCGAGCATGATTCTCGTGTCTATTCCCACCATAGTCTACTATTCTACTCAATCCCTCGATGTTGTTAATTCTTTCATGGAGAATTTCCTCTTCGTTTAACCATGGTGGAGGAACATCAACAACTGTTTCCCCCCGTCGAAATGCCTGCACATTTCGTCTGTAAGGATGATTCAAAGGCAAAAATTTTTTATGACAATCAAACCGACTGATGTGTCAGCATTTTAATGGTTTTTATCATGGTTTTGACACGAGATTTATGGTTTTTAGTATGTATTCGGATCTTTTTGGCGCGAATTTGTGTTCTTTGTTGTTTTTACAGGAATCGAGCTTGGATGTGCAAAAAAAATGTATTTTGGATGGATTTCAAGGTTGGAAGGAAATTTTCTTGAAGGCTGGAAAATATCCAGAAATATGGAGAAGGATCGATCGATCCCTGTCTCTGGATCGGTCGATCTTTATCCCGATTTTTAGACTGATTTTTACGAAGAACCGAACCGAACTTATCTTGAACCAGATTTCAGAACAAAAACCTAGACTCATGTTTCCTGTTTCAGAATGCTATTTTCTGAGTTTTTGAGAGCAAGAGAGAGCTTTGTAACCTAAGG
>OVAN01010769.1:0-15382 GCA_900406275.1 Anastatica hierochuntica | reverse complement strand
TCGATCTCTGTCTCTCTGTGAATTAGCGGATTTCGGACAAGGATCGATCGAAATAAAAACCGGCAAAATACGAATACATCAATACTTAACATCGTTGGAGTTCCCTGGACTCCCAAAACATAAACACAAGCTCAAAATAGATGTATCCAATATGCTCCAAAAGAACATAAACCAAAGAGAATGACTATGTAATGGAACAAGGCTAACTATCACCCAATCGGGCGAGAGGTTAATCGAGGGGAAAATAATCATGGGGAAAAATACCGGTCAGTAGGTCCTGGATTGTTTTATCACCGCCTAAAACGAATCACCTTTCACACTGCATGGACGCCAATTCTCAGTTAGGGTTTGCAACGCGATGACTATAAACAAAAGTCAAGGACTAAAGCAAGTACTCATATACTTGACCAGACCAGTCTTTAGTCATGGACAACTTTATGTTGCTCCTTCAAGAGTCACAACCCCACAAAGACTGCACATCTTACAAGGAGAAGTAGAACCAGAAGAAAGTGTGAGGAATATCGTCTACAGATAAATTTATAATGGATTACCGAGAAAATGAGACACATTGTACTAAATCCATAATATAAACTACAAGAATAAAAAAAAACATAGCGTACAATGCATGTTATATATGAGAAGAAGATTGACAATCACTTCATAATGAGAGGGGAAAAGGTGCAGAAATTACATGGTAGAAAAACACCTACACAAAAAGTTATATTTCTAATACTAAAGAAACATTTGCTCCCATTTACAGATCACCAAAGGAACAGCCTACAATGGCGAGATCGACATTCTTGCTATGTAAAAAAAACACATGAAGTCTTCCCGAAGAGAAGATATGAGCACCAACAAGCATGCCTACACTACATGAGGTTGTTTTGTCGAGAAACTTTGTATTCATGTGATTAACTAAAAGCGCGCTATGCCTATTGAACATTTTTTAAATTTTAAACACATTAACATTAGTTATTGCTTTCATATTCAAATTATTAAACTTCTAAACATTACACACTCTTAACAAGAATGCACTGTAATAAAAACACTACAAATAAAAAATAATTTCATCAAACCGCACCTCAAACTTGAGAAATTAGAAAAAATTACAAACAGAAACCCGCACGTAGCGCGAAACTTTCCCTAGTAGATTTAAAATCTACAAAATTTGAAAGTCTGTGTAATAAACAGTTAGTGGCAAGTTGTGCCAAATTTGAATGTTTTTCCTTTTACATTTTTGTTTATAATATTATTTAATTGTGGTAAGCGAGGAAATCAAAGTTATTGTCCCTCGTCATGTTTTTTCTCATTTGTATTTTTTTTGTTTTTATGTACACAACCTTATCTAGGGGTAGAGCTAGACATAATATATGGGTCCAAATACCCGAACCAAAATCGACTAGAAAAAGTGGAATCGGATCAGAAACTAGAACTGAGCAAATATACGAATAGGTCCAAAGGTAAGACAACTTTGGATTTCGAGTATACTTGCATCCGAATCGATATCCAGACAGGTATCCGAAAGTATCTGAGACCCAAAAAGTACATGATACGTGAATGGGTACCCAATACCCAAATAAATAATATCATAAAATATATATGATTAAATTATTTTTAAAGATTATCTTTAGTTATGACAAAAAAAATTATTTTTAGTATTTTAAAATATTTTTGGATGTTTTGAATATTTTTCTAGTACTGTTGAATATTTTCCAGGTGTTTCTATATATTTATTTATATTTTTGCTTATTTAAAAAAATTAAGTATAATTTATTGTATTTTTCTTTTAAAAACGGATATTTGGATATATTTATATCCGAAATACTCATATTACCCGAAAACTTGAAGCCGAATAGAGCCCAAAAAAATTTCGGGTTCACTTACGATAACCGAAACCGACCAGAATCCGACAAAAACTGATCTGAACCCGAATCGAAAATAATAGATATCCGTATAGATCATAATTTCTGGAACTGAAGAACCGACCCGGACGAATCTGATCCGACATCCGAACGAGTATCCGAATGGACAACTCTATCTAGAGGTGGTATTCAATTTTTCCGATCTGTTTCGATGCGGTTCAACTAATTCGGTTAAGTAAGATCTAAAATCTTACAAGTTTGAAAGTTTTTGTATTAAATAATTCGTGCCAAGTTGTGCCAAATTATTTAGTTGTGGTAGGCGAAGAAATCAAAGTTATTGTCACTCGTCACGTTTTTCTCATTTGTACTTTTTTTTTGTTTTTTGTTTTTAACGTACTTCACCTTATCTATGGTAGGGCTGGGCATAACGCCATAAGGCGACCTGAATATCCAAATTGGAATCGACTTGAAAAATAAAACCGGACCCTAAACCAGTACCGAGCAAATACTGAAATGAGTCCAACTGTAAGGTCACTTCGTATATCTTCTATATCCAGACCCAAACCAATACTGGGATTGATATCCAAAAATACCGAGATCAAAAAAATATTTGATACCTGAATGGATATCCGATATACAAATACATAATACTTTTAAATATGGATGATTAAATAAGCTTTTAAAGATTACTAGGACTATGTCCGCACTACGCGCGGATTTGTGTTTGGGATATTTGACATTTTAGTATTATTTAATATTTTTTTGTGTCGTCTCATTAAGTTGGTGTATCTGGTATTTGGATATGTCTTATTTGCGGATGAAAACTATTTTTTTGCTTTAATTGTGACTCAGTTTTCTTTTGGTTATGCTTATTGGGTGTTGCGAAACTTTTATTTTATTTCTTTTGAAAGAATGTATTGTTGTAAAGTTAGCTAATTTTAATTTGAATTTAAATGGAGTAGTAAATGATAAGGTATTTAAAATATAAAAGAGGTTCAAGATGCGTAGCCATTACAAAATGAACCATATGAATGTAGATTATATTTTTTCCCTTTTTCGGAGTGCTGTGATGGTCTTTCTCACTTTTTTTGTTTTAGGAAAGTCTTCATTCATGTGGCTCTAGTAAGGTTGATTTTTTTTTTTTGCGGTTGTCGTTCCAAATTCTTGTAACATAAAGATGGTACGAAATGAACTTTAAGTCGAAGAAGTAGTAGGTGAATCGTACATTACCTAGAGTATAGTAGGTGGAGGTGTGGATGACTGTTACCTCTTCTATCGACTGCTACTGACCATTTATTATGGCGTCCGACATTTTTAACTGCTTTGTCGGTGTGGAGAATTGTGTGTGTCAGTTTTCCTAGAGCAAACAAGATTTGTGAGTTGTTTGTATTGATGGTGGTTGTTTAATTTTGCGTTTTACTTAACTGGTTTGGTTCTCAGTCTTTTAAATAGACGTTTAATAAATTTGTGTTTGATTTTTGGATCGAATTTAAAGAAATTTCATTGTTATAGTATATATAACATCCTAATTTCTGGAATCCACTAATTTGTATCATTATATTAATTATCAAATATACTACTTAATTATTGTTTTTCATAATCGTCATCCTTTTTTTTCAATTTATTCTAATATTTTTTTGGTCACCTTTCAATTTATTCTAGTTAGATAATACTAAAATAGATAAATTGATATTACATGAAAGCATCAAATATATTGGGTGAAGAGTAAATCAACATGTATGGGAAAATTCACTTTGTACATGACCACAATTAATAATTATTTTTTCAATATATATATATATATATATATATATATATATAACATACATTTACCAATGAAATGAGAATATGTACTACCTGTAAATCTTCTTTTGTCAATACTTGCAACATTTCTCAACTGTTGGTATAGAAATTATTTTGACGTGTTACTATTTGTTAATGATTGAAGAATCCATAATTCTCATGTGAACTACACAAATAGAAAGAAGTGTTAGAAGCCGGCTAACGCCTAACAGCGAATGTTAACCTTGGAAATTTGATCCCATCGGAATGTGGGGTTCGTTCTTCTTATATTTGGGACAAATAAGGTCTGAGCGAACTCGGTGGGTTGTACGCCAAGCTGTTCCGCTCTCATTTGTTGAGCGTGACTTATTTGCTTCTCGTCTCCTTTTGGATTCTATTTTTAGATCGGCTCCATCAACTTTGTGGGGAGAAGACATGGGACTTGAGTGGAAAAGAGGAGGAAGCACGCGGTCTCTCAATGCTTATGTTTTGATCAGAGAGGAATCTAACCGTCAATGAATGCGTACGCTAGAAAGGGAGGCGAAGGTAAGAAGCTAATGTGACAATAGCTGAGCCTTTCCATGATTTCTATGCAATTTTTTGTTTTCTTCTTAGTTAACATAGGGAAGAGGAAGAGCACAATGTTGTAGTTTGAATGGATCTTCGAAGCATCGTTTTATAGAATTTTACTTCAATTTTCATATATTTTCCATGCATAATTATTGGTCTTGTATATTAATTCACTCTTGTATAAATCAATCCATGTAAACAAAGATAGAAAACTACAAATTATTTACAATTCAAGTATTGGGATACAACACCCAGAAGAATAATAAATCAAGAAGAAAACTTTAAAATGCAAAAGATGATGATCAATGTTGTATCATATGAGAGAGAAGCTTGAGAAGGAAATCAATATGCTTTTGTGAAAATTTAGGTATTGTAATAGCAACAACATCATCACCCTTCGTGAAGTTGATGATGATGATGATGATGATGATGATGATGATGATGATGATGATGATGATGATGATGATGATGATGATGGTGGTGGTGGTGGTGGTGGTATTATCATCATGAGTGTAATTTATTTTGTAATCTCCTCAACAAAATATACAATCACTCCTTCAATCCCTATCACATATTTCGTATACACTACCTCTTCCACATTGTTGCAACAACCATAATTTAAGTAAGATTAAAAGATCTAATCAATGATCTATGATCAGATCAAGAAAAGTGAAGAAGTTTACTTAAGTTTGTCGTATGTAAGGAGGGAGAGAGGTTAGATTCTTTGATCTTGGTAACCGTTAGGTTTCTGAACACTCATTTTACCTCTGAAACAATGCCTTGAAGATCTCCTTCTAAGCATACTTTAATGGCTTCTTCAAGTGAATTTTTTCTCTCGTCATTGTAAACTTGTGTTCAGAAAGAAAACTTGTGTTCAATTCATAATCTAAACCCAAAATTACAATTAGTGGTCACAACAAACAGATATCTTGCGGAATAATGGAATTTGCATTCATTCTTGACTACAATCGTTAGTGATGTATTCACTAAAACCAAAGAAAATAATGAGATTGGAGCCACGAATGGAAAATACATGGTAAGTGAGGGTAGTTCCCTAATAAGCTTTGCTGGACCTGGTTGAAAACTTTAGAATATAATTGGTCTGTCTTTAGCATATAATCAAACACCACCTATGGTTTTGGCACACAAAAGCAATGAGGAAGAAAAGGTTAAAGAACTCTACACTACCCATATCAAAGAGCATTACGTGACAAATATTTCTACTTTTTCAACACTAGTGAAAATTGGAGCATACCTGCATGACTGCTCTCAGGACATGGAGGAGAAACAGTCGTTCATAGACTACCTGATCATCGGGTTTCCAATGATGTTGAAACCCAGAGTTTACTCAACTCATTCAAAAGCTTCTTTTAAAGTGTAAAGGGAAACATCCAAGTCAACGTCCAATTTCAAAATCTTGCCTTCTTCAGATTTCCTCATCAGAGACTTTTCTATTTTCTTAGTTTGCTTTTGAGTTACATAGAGGAGGAAGTCATAGAGACTCAAGTCCGTCGCTCCACACTCATTAACAACACCCTGAACCACAATAAACAAACACAGATCCATCAGCCAAATTCTTGAGAAACTGTTCCAGCGAGCCGCTATTAGCAGCTAAACTCCTAGGAGTAGAAGAGCATCAGACTCACTCTGGCATCTACATGTTTAGGACCCAAGAGTGGGGTAATCAAAATTTCGTACTTTTTTGTGCACTCACATCTCCTGCATCTTAAAAAACTTAAATACAATCACTGCTCTTTACAACTTCCCATCGTAAATTGAAACCAGAGAAATCCATCAGAACAAACTTTTCGTATGTCATCACACAAATACTTACTTGAAATAATGTCTTTGATGTGAGCACGCAAAATGATTTGGAGTAAAACATCAAATGTATATAATAGATAGGGATTATACTCGAGTTGTACCTGAATCCTTGTTTAGCTATGTTCATTCTTCAACACCTAAATCAACAAAAAGGTAAACATCAACGTTCAGTTTATACACCTCTGTTGTTCCCCGATTGATTTCGAGGTTTCGATTCAACTTTCTCTGGTCATCTTTCTTCTCTGCCATGGTCGGGAAAATTTATGTGCGGGTTTGGTTGAGATGGAAGAAGGAGCCAACCCTGGTTTTATAAGAGGTGGGAGAAGCATATGTTGGCGAATCGACATCAATTAATGAAGGAGTGTTTACATGCAAAGGAATGCGAAGAAGCAAACAGAAGAAGGCAAAGTAGCATAACGTGAGTGAATTTTCCGCTAGGTTTCAATCCTAGGGAGGCGAAGAGGTAATGGAAGAAAGGGAAGTGACTGCATAATAATTTTGGGTGAGCCTTGTTGAGATTCATGTTGGAATTAGGTTTCAAAAGAGCTAGGCCCTTAATTTTAAGCCTTATGGAAGTTTGCATCGAGCTTATTATGGAATAAAGTTCACGCGAGTGACGTGGCAACATGATAAACCTTCTCAAAATGCTGAGGTGGATGTCTTAAGAAACCACAATCATTCCCTTTTAATTAGTTAGATTTATAGTTATGACAAAAAGAGTACTTTTAAGATTTTAAAATACTTTTAGATATTTTGAATATTTTTCTATTATTGTTGAATATTTTTGATGTGTTTCTATATATTTATTTCTATTTATGATTATTCTTAAAATATTTTTAGTATAATTTAATGTACTTTTTTGAAAAATGGGTATATTGATACATTTTATACACGAAATACTCATATTACCCGAAATATTTGAAGCCGAATAAGACCCATAAAATTTTGGGTACACATACGAGAACTGAAACCGATCCGAACCCGACAAAAACTTACCCGTACCCGAATAAAAAAAGTACTTGAATGGACCATAAACCCTAGAACCGAAGAACTGTTACCCGAAAGGACCCGACCTAATACCTCGAATAGGTACACGAATGCTCAGTCCTATCTAGGGGTGGGTATTTATTTTTTCTAGTCCGTTTTGGTTTGGTTAAATTAATTCAGTTCCATATTAGAACTTAGGAGTTTTTGATTCGATAGGATTTAGTTTTGATTCAATTCTGATTAGAATAATAATAATTTAGGTATGTATTTTTGGGTATTTTAGAATAATTTTGTTTCTTTTACAGTTATTCAAAATATTTCGGTTCAATTTTAGTTTTAGTTCTTTCGAACAATTTTCTGTTTTAATTAATTTACTGGCCTTATCCTATAACAGACATCGTTAGATATTTTTTTGCAATAAAAATGAAATAATTACTCTCTCTTTCAATTTAAATGACTTTTTAAGAGAATTTTTTGTTTTTCGATAAAAAGAGTACTTTTTGTTTTACTTTAAATATTGTTTTGATATTTCTATGCAAAAAATCAATTTTATGATCATTTCTATAATGTAATGTGATTTTCTATTGGTTGGATTAACAATTGTTAATATGGTTTTTTTTAAAAAAGGTAAACCATAAACAAGTTATAAATCCTTAATCACTGTATAACAATCTTAAATATCACTTATCCTGAAATATAGAGAGTAAATTAACAATCAACATGAGTACTATTCCCTTCGTTTTATAAAGAGTTTTACAATTTTCACGCATATTAATAAGTATTTAATATATAACGATAAATGCTTTTCTAAAAACAATAAATACTTTGTTTTTTATAAGAAACAATTATTTCCTATAACTTTGATCTAGCAATTAAAATTTTTTGAATTTAGCAATTTACTGTAATATACATAAAAATCTATAAAATTGATCTTTTTGGAAACAAGTTGTTTTCCTAAAACATTTATCTTTTTAAATGAGAGAGGGATTTTGATTTTTTGTTTTTTTGTCGAAGCCCCTTGGTCCAGTGGGTGATCAAGCATTAATTAATTTTACACTAGGAGGTCAGGGGATTGATTCTCCGAAGATGCGGGATTTAATTACAGATTAATGGAGGCAGACTTGTAGAAAATCTTCAGTGTGGTGCAAGCGAGGACCGTTCGTCTTGGTGATATGATGCAACAGATAGAACAAAAAGATTTGTCCGATGAAGAATTGTCTTTGTAGTTGTTTTTCAAAATTTGTAATAGCAATAGTAATAGAGAGAGAGAGAGAGAGAGAGAGAGAGAGAGAGAGAGAGAGAGAGAGAGAGCTGGCCTACGCTTGAAATCGGTTGGTTCTACTTGAGACTTAAGAAATCGACTAAACTGAGTTATGGTTTAATAACAAATCCTAATAAGTTTAAGAGGATATTCTTTAAAAGTTATCTAAAGAACTAGGAGTTATCTTGAAGGTTTTATATTCTCTTTTATAATTAGGAATTGTGTTAGCATATAAATAGATAGAGATTAAGTTATGATCGTGAGTTGTAAGTTGTTTTTGGTTTTGATTTATTTTCTAAGAGCAATAAGGTGTGAGTTTTGAGTTTGTTAATTTCGACTAGTTTGATTCAATAATTGGTATCAGAGCAACCTTTGTTGAATCAAACATTATCGATCTTTTGAACCACAAAAGAAGAGCTTTTGTATTTCTTCCTTGGTCTTTCGTTGTTTCTTCAACCCGAAGAAAACTCTTAAAACCTAAAGCAAAAGGTCACGTATTAAGAAGCAGTTTCTCGTCAAGTATTTTTACGATCGATAAAATACTTGAGGCCAGTAACACACGAAGAAAGGTCTGTTGTTAAAGCTGCTACCTGCAGCTTGATACTCTGTTATAAGGAAAAATAGAATCTCTGTTTTGCAAATCAGCAAAACATGGGTGACGTAACTCCGGTGGTAACTCTGGCAACGCCAAACAAGGAAAGAGAGAGTGGTTCATCCGCCACACAGTGCCCTATGCTTACCTCTACTAATTTCACTGTATGGTCCATGCGAGTTGAGCTACTTCTTAGAATTCACAGGGTTTGGGAAACCATTGAGCCAGGATCCAACGACGTTGACAAAAACGACATGGCAAAGGCCCTTCTCTTACAATCCATACCAGAAGCTCTAATACTGCAGATTGGGAATGCTAAAACCGCTAAAGAAGTCTGGAAAGCTATTAGCTCAAGACATGTAGGAGCATATAGAGTAAAAGAAGCAAAACTACATACATTAAGAGCTGATTTTCAAAGACTTAAAATGAAGGAGACTGATCTGATTGATGATTTCGTGGGAAAAATATCTGAGCTATCTTCCAAATCGGCATCCTTAGGCGAGAGCATAGATGAAGAAACTCTCGTTAAGAAATTTCTTGGAGGTTTGCCGAGAAAATGTTACATTCACATTATCGCAGCTCTAGAACAAGTTCTAGATCTTAAAGAGACCAGCTTTGAAGATATAGTGGGCAGACTAAAAGTATACGAAGAGAGGATTCGTGATGAGGAGCCATAGGAGGATCATGGCAAACTCATGTATGCTGATATTGAATCATCATCTTATCAAGGTAATTATAACTCTGGAAGAGGAAGAGGACAAGGTGGAAGATTCTCTGGTAGAGGAAGGGGGCGTGGATGCTATGGTCTTGGTAATCAACAAGACAAGAATTTTAGATAGACAAGAGACAAATCTAAGATTTTCTGTTATAAATGTGACAAGATAGGCCATTATGCCTTGGTATGTCCTGATAGACTTCTGAAACTACAAGAAACGTAGGAGAAAAAAGTTGGTGAAACTGAAGAAGTTGATGAGCTAATGATGCACGAGGTGGTGTATCTAAACGAGAAGAATGTAAAGCCATCAAAATTCGAGACATCAAAGGAGATTGTCTGGTACTTGGATAATGGGGCGAGTAACCATATGTCTGGGAACCGATCCTATTTCAAAAAGATTAATGAAGAAGTTACAGGAAAGGTTAGATTTGGAAATGATTCCTGCATTGATATCAAAGGGAAAGGATCGATTCTCTTTGTCACCAGAGACGACAAAAGGAAAATTCTAACAGATGTTTATTACATTCCATACCTCTGAAGTAATATCATCAGTCTAGGAAAGGCCACAGAAGCTGGCTGTGACGTTAGAATGAAAGAAAATTATCTGACATTGCATGACAGAGAAGGCAATCTAATGGTCAAAGCTAATAGATCAAGAAACAGATTGTACAAAGTTGCAATGAATGTCGAAGGAAGTAGGTGTCTACAGATCAAAGGGCCTAGTGATTCTGAAATATGGCATGCTCGCCTGGGGCATATTGGGCCAGAAACAATGAAATCAATGCTGAATAAGGAACTAGTGCTTGGTCTTCCAGCTATGACTATCGAGAAAGGGCCATGTACTTCTTGCTTGTTGGGCAAGCAAACCCGACAAAGCTTCCTAAAAACAGCCACATATCGTGCAACGTAAATCCTAAAGCTGATTCATGGAGATCTTTGCGGTTCAATCTCTCCCGCAACTGCTGCACAAAACCGATATGTATTTATTCTGATCGATGACTATTCTCGGTATATGTGGGCTGCGTTGTTAAAAGAGAAAAGTGAAGCTCTAGACAAGTTTAAAAGATTTAAAGCAATGGTCGAACAAGAGACAGGAACATCTATAAAGACTTTACAAACCGACAGAGGAGGAGAGTTCTTATCTTTAGAGTTTCAAACTTTCTGTAATAAAGCTAGAATCAAAAAGCATTTAACTGAACCATACTCTCCACAACAGAATGGAGTAGTGGAAAGACGTAATAGGACTCTGATGGGAATGACTAGAAGCATTCTCAAACACATGAAGATACCAAACTATCTATGGGGAGAAGCAGTGAGACATGCAACTTATCTCATCAATAGGATAACTACACAAGCATTAGGAACACAAACTCCATACGAGATGTTCAAAAAGAAGAAGCCGAATGTACTACACCTAAGAGTCTTCGGATGTTTGGGTTATGCTAAGAACGTTGGGAGCCATTTAAAGAAGTTAGAAGACATATCACGGGTTCTAGTTCACTTAGGAACAGAGCTTGGTTCTAAGGCCTATCGTTTATATGATCTGATTCAGCGTAATATTGTCGTAAGCAGAGACATTGTCTTCGATGAAACGAAAGGCTGGAACTGGGATGATCGTGGAGTAAACCCGGAAAACAGAGAAACCATCACATTACCTGCTGGAGAATTTGGCTTCTACGAAAACAATGAGGAACAACATAATGATGTCACTGAAAATAACAATGAAGCTGCAGAACATGGTGACGAGAATGGTGCAGATCAACACGGCAATGACGAAACTAGCGGTGAAGAAGATAATGATGATCTTGTTCTAGATGAAGTTCATGAACAGAAGGGAACTAACTCTTAAGCAACGAACCAACATGAACAAGTAGCTCCGCCGCGAAGATCATCTCGAAAAAGTGCTAAACCTCGATATTTGGAAGACTATATACTGATCACAGAATCAATTGAACCAGAGAGGTTACTGATGATTATCGGCAATGAGCCTTGGGACTTCGAAGAAGCGAAAGATCTAAAGGTTTGGAGAGACACTTGTGAAGAAGAAATAACGTCTATTGTGAAGAATAAGACGTGGAATTTGGTTGATTTGCCGTTGGGAAGTAAGTCCATAGGCTTAAAATGGGTATTCAAGATCAAAAGAAACTATTATGGTAGTATAAATAAGCACAAAGCACGACTTGTAGCCAAAGGATACATAGAGAGATATGTAATTGACTTTGATGAAGTCTTTGCTCCAGTAGCACGCATAGAGACAGTTCGTGTTATTATTGCTTTGGCAGCTGATAGCGAATGGGAAGTACACCATCTAGATGTCAAGATTGCCTTTCTCCACGGAGAGTTAAAAAAAGAGGTGTATGTCGTGCAACCACAAGGTTTCACTGTCAAAGGTAGCGAAGATAAGGTGTACAAGTTGAATAAGGCACTATACGGACTAAGACAGGCATCTACAGCTTGGAACAACAAGCTAAATAGTATTCTAAAGGAGCTGAACTTTTCACGATGCTCAAAAGAACCTTCACTGTATCAAAGGGACGAGAATGAGCATCACCTTTTTGTAGCCGTATATGTCGATGACTTGTTGGTCACGGGATCAAACTTTAACCTTATACTCGAATTTAAGGGAGAGATGGCGAGAAATTCAAAATGAGTGACTTAGGAAAATTGACTTATTATCTTGGCTTTGAAGTGATCCAACACGATGGTTCTACACCAGGCAAGATATGCAGAGAAGATTCTAAGTGAAGTTGGGCTAGAAGGGTGCAACTTGGTGCATGTTCCGATGGATTTAGGGTTGATTCTCTCTAAGGCAGTTGACGATCGATGCATTAATGAAAAGGAATACAGAAGACGATTGGCTGCCTACGTTATCTACTACATACACGACCAGATCTTTCGTTTAGTATTGGAGTTTTAAGTAGATACATGCAGGAGCCAAAAGAGTGTCATGGAATAGCATTGAAATAGGTACTAAGATACCTTCATGGAACAGTTGCACACGGTTTAGAATATAAGCGTGGAGGCAAGACTTGTTTGATTCGATACTGCGATAGTAGTTATAACATAGACCTAGATGATGGTAAAAGTACATTTGGTCATGTCTTCTACTTAAACAATTCTCCCATTACGTGGTGCTCGCAGAAACATGAGATTGTAGCATTGTCTTCGTGTGAGGCAGAATTTATGGCGGCCACTGAAGCCGCAAAGCAAGCCATTTGGCTAAGGGAGCTGCTTGGCGAGATACTTGAAAAAGGTTGCGAAAAAGTGGTAATTCGTATTGATATTAAATCTGCAATAGCCTTAACCAAGAATCCGGTGTTTCATGGACAAAGTAAACATATACACAGAAGGTACCATTTCGTTCGAGAATGTGTCGAGCAAGAGTTGGTGAAGATTGAGCATGTGTCAGGACAAGAGCAGAAGGCTGACATTTTGACGAAAGGGCTTGGAAGAACTAGGTTCAAGGAGATGAAAGAGATCATCGGTGTGCATGACTTGACAAAGAAAGTTTTTCAAGCTTAAGGGGGAGTATGTTGGTCTACGCTTGAAATCAGTTGGTTCTACTGAGTCTTAAAAAATCGACTAAACCGAGTTATGGTTTAGTAACAAATCCTAACAAGTTTAAGAGGATATTCTTTAGGAGTTATCGAAAGAACTAGGAGTTATCTAGAAGGTTTTATATTCTCTTTTATGATTAAGAATTGTGTTAGCATATAAATAGATAGAGATCAAGTTATGATCATGAGTTGTAAGTTGTTTTTGGTTTTGAGTTATTTTCCAAGAGCAATAAAGTGTGAGTTTTGAGTTTGTTAATTTTGAATAGTTTGATTCAATAGAGAGAGAGAGAGAGAGAGAGAGAGAGAGAGAGAGAGAGAGGACTAGTTCTCCTTACTATAACAAGTGAAGTGGAATAGCATATATATTTCATCAAAGAAAGCACAAAACACATGCATAACTCAAAATTTAATTTGAATCTCACGATTTCTCCTTGATAATCATGTCAATTTTCATTTCCATTTCGGGAGTCAGATAATTCATTGAGTCAAATTAAGAAAGGAGAAAAGGCCTACGATCTCTTCGGCTAATCCACTCTCTTCTTCTTCCGCGGTAAATGGAGAATCCAAGAACTCGGCAAGTTTCTTGAGCTGAGCACGAGGATTTGTTTTTAACTCCTCATTCCTTATGAAAATTCTATGCTTGGATAGCTCAATTACATGTTCCCAAAACGGTCCATAATAGCTAACTCCACTGCAAAATGACTCGAACATTGAATTCAACAAATTTCTGTCTTCTTTTTATCTTTAGATTAATGCACTTGAAATATCAAAGTGACACCAAAGCGTCTCTCATGTTCCTCCACACATCCATTATCTTGCAAGGAGAGCCCTTAAGAGCCACTTGTGGTGTGTGCATGGAGGGGCACGTGAGTCCCGAACAGCCTCAGGAATGATGAACCTTGTTAGATCTGGTTTCGAACTTTCCATGAATAGCCTGAGCTCAAGGACTGGTACTAAGTGTTGCTCCCAAAATCACGATCAAACTCACGGAAACGATCGAATCACGACGTCGAAACAGATGCGATTGAGATACGAAGAAGAAGAAGAAAACAGAAGTGCAACAGGAGATAACACAAAGATTTGTTTACCCGGAGTTCACCGATTCGTGGCTATGTCTCCGGGGTCTGGCTCAGGCGATTCACTATGATCAAAATCAACAATCACAGTACAATCTCTCCTCTGTCTTTCTCGCTATCGCTCACCGCCATTAACAGAACAAAGCTTAAAGAAAATATCCTACAAGATCTGAGTTTTAATACCTCATATTCTGTTACAACCGAAAACCCGGTTTACACATACTGGTAGAACCATAGAAACAACCCAACTCAGAATTAAACCAATCCCAGATTGATAACCAATTTCTAATTGACTTCCCTGTCCGGTTCTATGCACTTGAGAATTTGATTTCTCATCACCAAGACTCCAACAAACTTCACCTTGATGACAATCAAACTTCTCTGCAATACTTCAGTGCCAACTTGTGTTAGAGCCAGGCAACACCAATATCCTTAATGCTCAGCTATTTCAAGAAATCTAAGAGCCTCTTGGAACTTCTTCACAGGTACAACTTTGGTCAAGACATCTGCAGGATTCTTTCAAGTAGCAATCTTCAGCACACTAACATCTCCTTCAACAATTATGTCTCTGATGAAGTGTAGCTTACGACTGATATGCTTTGTCCTCTCATGGTACACATTGTTCTTCGCCAAACACAATGCACTCTAAGAATCACACTATATCTTTACTGAATCTTGCTTGAACCCCAACTCTTCGGTCAAGCCTTTCAACCAAATTGCCTCCTTAACCGCTTCAACCAAGGCCATGTATTCTGCCTCTGTAGTAGAAAGTGCTACAACATGCTATAAACCAGATTTCTAGTTTATTGTATTACCTCCTGCGGTAAACACATACCCAGAAATAGATCTTCTCCTGTCAATGTCTGATGCAAAATTTGAATCACAGAAACCTTCAACTTTGAATTCTTGATTCTTCCTATAAACCAACTTGAAATCCTGTGTTCCTTTCAAGTACCTCAACAACCACTTTACTGCAGACCAATGCATCAGACCAGGCTTTGACATATACCTGCTCACCAATCCTACAACATATGCAATGCCACATCTTGTTCCAATCATCGCATACATATCACTTCCGATTGCATTTGCGTATGGTATATGCTCAATTTCAGTCTCTTCTTCTCCATCTGCTACAGCAGATAACTTGAAATGAGCT
>OVAN01010768.1:0-15382 GCA_900406275.1 Anastatica hierochuntica | reverse complement strand
CGATTCGTTCAAAGCATGCAAACTCACGCATATCCCAAGGGAACAAAACTCGCATGCAAACGCCCGGGCCAACCTGGCCTCAGCCCTAAAAACAATGGAGCCGACTAGCGTACCCTTGCTGGTTCTCCAATGGCCGGCTACTGACAAAGATGCCGAAGGGCCCCAGGTCTCTAACATAGAAGAAGAAGAAACCTGGATGACGCCCATTACGTCCTACCTGTTATGGGTGATTTTGGTCGTTCTTGGTAGCACTACGGAAGCTGGAGGTCAATGAATGTTTTTGCAAGGTATTTTGGATGTTTGAGCTAAGGTTAAGGATCGAGAGATGGCAAAGAATTACTTGTGTATTGATTTTTGGCTTAGGGTTTTCGTGCGTGCATGTTTTCCCTTTAAGCTTGGTAATTATACATGAGTTTTATGATTATCCCTCCAAGAATTGGATATATCATGATTATCTATAGAATATATGCATATTTATCTAAAATACATGTTATTATCTACTAGTTGGAATAGCGAAAATAAAGGAGAGGCGGTGGTCGGCTGGCTTCCGGCTTCCGGCTATGCTTGGTCGTCTGACTTCCGGCTTTCGGCTATAGGACATCGTCTGGCTTCCTATTTTTGGGCATTCCCCAGCTTTGAGGTCTTACTGTTATACTCCATCTAAGTCTGGGGAATTCTCATTACCTAAATTACTCCCAACAGTTTGCCCCTTATTGCGCAGGTTCAACCCAAAGCTGTGGAATAATGTCTTCTGGGTGGCTTAGGCAGGAAGCCAACAGTCGCTTGAATGATGTGTTTGAATGATGTGTTTATTGCTTAACCCTTGCATCTTAGTTGCGTTTAGATCGCCTAGTCGATTGCTTAGCTCATAAATTGCATTTCTTCTTATATAAATCTCAAATCTTGTCTCTTTTACTTGCTTGTTTGGTTCTTGTTTTTGGTTTTTTTTCTTGTTTTGCTTATTGAACTTTCAAAACCATTACTTTGATTAGGTTTAGATTAATCATAAATTCTATATAGCTTAATGCGTTAGAGTTTGCTCTTTGTGGATCGATCCCGTCACTATACTTCAAGAGACCACCATGCTCTTCCAGTTCAGTCCGGTTTTAATCTCGGTAGAGACTAGAAATTCTCTCATCAAGATTTGGCGCCGTTGTCGGGGAGCAACATTACTAGCCATTAAGTTTTAGATTCTTAATTAGACTAAACCGTTTTTCATTTTTGTTACTAATTTTCTTTTGAGTTCTCTTTTGTTTTGAAGGTAACAAAACAAGAGAAAATGATGGAGATGGCTTTAAGCAACACAATCTTTGGACATTTTCAACTCTTATTGGCTAAGCTAGACATCTTGATTCAAGCGAGTCAAGGGACCATGCTCCAAAGCCACTACCAAAGGCCATACTCAAACCATGAGCCTTACATCTTCTCAAACCAAGATGGCTTTCTCTTTTCTAAGCCACAACAACAAGGCTATGAAGTTACTCATCAACCAAGGCTAAAGAGATTTTCCACATACGGGGTACTTCAACAATCAAGGATCAAGCTCTCAAAACCAAGGAGGTCCATCTAGTCCACCATCTTTAAAAGATGAGAACACGCGTTTGATTAAAAAGTTCATTGAAGGACAAAATCGATTGGATGTTGAGATAAACAAAAACATGGAAGAGATAAACAACAAGGTGGAAGTTATTTTTGGTGATATAAATGGGAAGATTGAAGGTCTTAAATCCCGTGTCATGGAACTTGAAAAGAAGATAGCACAAAAGGTGTCCTCCTCTAAGAGTCATGAGCAAGAATATTTAATCGGAAACCATGAATATTATCCCAATGATTAATGTAATGTCATTCAAGAAGAAGAATGATATGAGAAAGAGTGCTTCTTGTTTGAAGTTGATATGTCTACGGTGGAACTTCAAGAACAATTTGGTCATGAGATTAGAGAGAATTGTGTCAAACGGCATGGAGAAAGGGTTGTGAATGGTGAGCTTTTTGGGGACACTTGTGAGAAAGTTTTGATTGTGGCTTGTGCTCAAGAAGCAAAAGAAATCTCTAAAGTTGGTGATGGACTTGCGAGTAAAGAAGAAGAAGTCATGGGGAATGGAATAGATCACACGAATGAGAACATAATTACAAAGGTGGATCTCAACTTAGAAATATCACCATATCTCCCTTTTCCCGGAAGATTCAAGAAGCAACTCCTTGAAGAAAGCTATAAGAAGTACTATAAAGATCATCCAACTCCTTTTGATCCTAAATTATTGAAGATTGCTAAAGGGAATCCAAAGTTGGATAAATTTCTTAAGGATCTTGTTTTCAAGAGAGTCAAGCATGAGGAGATATTGAGAAAAATGGTATATTGCCTCCCAACAAAGAAGACAAGAAGCTTCTTAAGCTCAAGAACCCCGAGAAGTTTATGGTTCCATGCTTTCTAGAAAAGATACATGAAGAAGAAGCTTTGGTGGACACCGGAGCGAGTGTGAATGTGATTTCTCTTGACATGATTAGGATATATGGCATCAAAGACTTGATCAAGCCAACATCTCCTATTGCTTTAGGTGATTCTTTGATTAAGCAACCTATGAGAAATCTTGACGATTATCCCTTGAGGATTGGAGAATGCATAGTTCCCACGGACTTTGTGATTGTTGAGATAAAGGAAAAAAGAAAGTATCCTTTGCTATTGGGCACTCCCTTCCTCGAAACCGTTGGGACTAATATGGACTTCAAAACTAAGGAAGTTATTCTCACCAATATCGACCCCAAGAAGTCCTACAAGATGGTTAATGCTTACGGTGGATATTGTGGGACATTCTTTACACAAGGGATGGGAGATGAACCAATGGAGGAGTTTGATTTAAGTGAAAGTCTTGAATGGTTGTTTGAGAGAGATGGAAATGAAGAAATTTCTAAAGAAGCTTCTCTTGGTATGGTCAAGAAACCAAAGAAGCATCATGGTAAAAATGGAAAAGGCAAGCCACAAGTGGTGGTTGATGATGTGAAAGACTTTGATCATTATAACCTTAACCAATTGTTCTCCCACCAAGAAAGCTATGTCAAGAATGGAAAGACACCATTTGGGACAAAAGATACTCCATGGATGGCTCTCATTCCAATTTGCTACAAGGATGGGATTGTTGAGTACAAGATTTTAAAGGCTTAAAATTTTAAAGGCATATTTAAGCCTTTTACAAGAGTTAGGAGTGTGGTTCCAAAAGAGATGATAGATAAAGGACAAGAGGGTATAGAAGAAATCATGAAGAATGTCCTCAAGTTCGAGCTCGTGTACAAAGGAGAAAAGAGTCACGGTGGTTCTCATTCCACTACCCACTAGTTCATCAAAAGACAATGTCAAGCTTAGAGATATTAAAAAAGCGCACTTGGGAGGCAATTCCATGAGTATCCTTTGTATATACAAGTTTTAATCGGTTTTTATTTACTTCTTCAAATTGGATAGGGTTGGCTAAGCTTGGTTGTTAATGTGTTTTGATAGCTCATGGTTGGTACCAACTCTCATTCCAATGGAGTCCAAGTAACTCGTCTCTTCCACTTCACTCAATGGATCCCACCCGTTCTCCTACATTTTGATCCAAGGTACCGAATTCTCTTCATTGTGAATACCATTCCTTCTTTTCAACTTTACTTGGTTGTGGTTGTTGGTCTCCTTCGTCGGATTTTATTCAATCAGCGAGACGGTGATGAGTAAGTCCGGGGGAGGACGATGGTTACTAATTTTTTCTTAAGTTGTTTTGTCTTGTTTCATTTCTTTGAGTTTCATATGCATTGTTAATAGTTAAGGCATAGAAAAACCATAAAAATCAAATTTTTTTAAATTTTTGAAAAAAGAAGGTATGTAGTTGTATTTTTCATACTCTTGTCTTTAGGATTGAGTCTTAGAAGCATATAGGATGCATATGCATGAGGACTATGATTGAATTGTCACGTAACTGGACTATTCTTAGGAGTTGAATTGAGACCCTTGCTAGTAGTATCATGTAGCCTTAGCCAAACCAAAAAAAATAGAAAATTCATGCTCGGAACTCTCGGCTTAATTGCTTGCGTCTAGATTGAATCATGCATGATTTGAATTCAACCCTATTCAACTTAAACGCTAATGAGCTTTTGAATTAACCTCGCTTATGGGCTTGAAATACATGAACCATGGTGTAAATACATTGACACTTGGTTGCTCTTATCCCTTTTGACCACCTTAACCAATCCGAGTGGTCATTCTCATTTTAAGGATTGTTCCCCACCGTTAACCCTAACCTTTTGTTTCAAACCCCATATTGTTCTTGACTGAGTGAGGCTTCTTTTGATGCATTTATATGTAAAACTCCGTGAGTATTGGGACGACAAAGAGGATTCTTCTTAGAACTAGTCTCATTTTAAGGCTAGTATAGATAGGATGGGGTTAGATAAGAGTGTGTGTACTTAATGACCATGGGTTGAGAATGATTTGTATTGTATATAGTGGGTTCAATGAGAAAACTCTTAAAAGAAGAAAAAGAAGAATGTGATAAACTCAATGAGGTGAAGAAAAGAAAGAAAAAGATATCTCAAGATTGTAAAAGGAAGACAAAAGTTCCTAAGTTAAGAAAATGAAAAGTCTAGAGTCCAAAGGACTAGAAAGAAAGCATCAACCTAAGTAAAGGTAGAGATAAAAGCTATAGCTAAATGAAAAAGAAAGCAAAAACCTTAGAGTGTGTTACTAAAGAACTAAGTTTCTTGATTGAGAAGTGATTGGTGTGTTTCTAGTGGTTGGTTAAGAAAGAAGGAAGGGTAGAACTAGGGAGTATATTTGGGATGGGAATGAATTAGAGAAGGCTAGTCTTTGTACGAGCCAATTGTCCCTTTCTCCCTCATTTTTACTACTTGAAATGCATTTCTTCAATGAGAGAAAACCACAAAAACTTAAAGAAAACCTCTCTTTTCACTCAAAAGCGTCTTTCTTCCAAGTCAAATGGTTTTTGATTTCATGTCCATAGGTGAGGTTCTACATATAGATGTTAAATGAATGTTAAAGGGTTGTTGGATATGAAATGCTTGTGAAGGTTTAGGCATGGACTAACTAGCATGACTTGGGAAGAATATGGCGAAGTACGAGAGAGTAAGATTGACTCTTGCTACTAATTCCTAAGGATCTCATTTCAGCTACCTTTGCATTTCCTTGTTATTATGAGTCCTCACCTTCAAACTTCTTTCTCGGTTTGATCCTTGTTCACTTTCTTAAGGACAAGCAAGGGTCAAGTCCGGGGGAGTTGATATATCTGTATTTTGTATCATTTTTAGTATTAGTTTTGCATGGTTTTCAATCTCTTTTACCTCATTTAGAAGCTTTAATATTAGTTTTAGTCTCATTTAGTTTAGATTGATATCATCTTATAGTCTTAGGCTATATTTGGTGCTTTGCATTGCATTTATTTAGAACTTTTATGTACTTTGGAGCTCAATGGGTGGATTGAAGAATGGAAAACACATGGAGCTTAAAGAATCATGAAGAAAATGTTCTTGGATGCAAATGGGTAGATGTTAGATGGAGAACTGGCCAAAGTGTCTTAAATATGTGATCTGATGGAAGCCTTCCCGTGATTGGGCTGAGCTCAAATTCAAACAGAAGATAGAAGTTGAATTGGCTTCGTTTTAGCGGTTGTTTTAGCTCATTCCGAGCTACGATTCAAGAGTTATGGTGGAAACACCGAAGACAGGTGTCGCTCGTAGGAGGCTGGTGGCCAGTTCTGGGTGTTGCAGACTGCCAACCAGATGGGTCCAGACCGCTAGGTGTTACTGGGAGGAGGCTGGCAGCTAATTCTGGGTGTTGCAGACCGCCAGCCAGAGCTGGACCGCCAGAAACCTCCAGAAACACCAAATTTGCTTAGATCCGACCCGGTTTGTCCCAGGCCGACCCGACCCGATTCCTATTTGTATATATACTCTTCTAAACTTGTCTAAACCTAAGTTTTTTCTTCCTCTTTGCTTTGTTTGGGATCCAACAAAACCTTTGTGAATCTTTGTATTTCAATTAAAATTTTAATCTTTCCTATCTTTTCATGTTTACTTATCATGATTATCGATTTATTTGATGTTCATTCATTGATTAGGTCCATGATTAGTGAGTAGTCATTCTTGTGATTCATAGGTTAGGTAGATTAGGTTAGATCTAGGTGTGATTAAGATTCTTAAGGGTTAGATTCATATGTTTATAGAGTACTTAATGCTAGATTAGGCTTGACAAACCCAAATTTAGACCTTTTAGGATTTTGTGTCTGGAAGGTGTTCGACAAAATGCCGAAGAGAACTCTAAACATGCTTTTCATTCTTAGCCTATATGAATAGATGATTAAGGTGAATTGTAGACTCTGTGGCTTGTTATTAATGATCATTAGTTGCTTAATCATCATCGGGAGATTTGTATGATTAGTGATTAATGAATGGACTAGGATCATGGGAATGAACTAGTTGATGCTTGCCTTGCCTTTGAATGATGTGTTTATTGCCTAACGCTTGCATCTTAGTTGCTTTTAGATCGCCTAATGATTGCTTAGCTTATGAATTGCATTTCTTCTTATCTAAATCTCAAATCTTGTCTCATTTACTTGCTTGTTTGGTTCTTTTTTTTGGTTTCTTTTCTTGTTTTGCTTATTGAACTTTCAAAACCATTACTTTGATTAGGTTTAGCTTAATCATTGATTCTATATAGCTTAGTGCGTTAGAGTTTGCTCCTTGTGGATCGATCCCGTCACTATACTTCAAGAGATCACTGTGCTCTTACGGTTAAGTCCAGGTTTAATCTCGGTAGAAACTAGAAATTCTCTCATCACTAATGTCTCCCTCTCTCTCTCTCTCTCTCTCTCTCTCTCTTGTCTCCTTAAGGTACATTCTATGATGTCAATGGGAGGATTGATTGTGATGGGTCTTCCAATGAATATCTCCTTTGCATAAAACCTGAAAATAAAAACGAAAAAGAAGTGAAAACAAAAAAATAAACGTTCTTAACTAAAATCAAAGTAGAAACTCGTAGATAACGAATCAAGTCCCCGACAATGACTTCAGAAAGCTTGATGGGGTGTCAAATTTCACCCAAAATACGACACTACAACTATAGGTGAATAATGAGTTGTAGTACTTCAGGTTACCGATTCCACGAGCGCTTGGAATGTACGTTACGAATCTCAGGATTGACTTAAGTTAAAATAAAAATAAAAGGTTGTTTTGTGAGTGTAGAAATAAATGACTATAACTTAAAGTAAATAAAAGGATATAAATCAATGGAAAAAAGCGTTAGGCATATAGGACATTCACAAACTATCATGCAGAAAGAAACCGTAATGTTTAGGGATTATAATTAAGAAACATCTAGAATTCGAAAACATTCATTTGGATCCTCTCCACTTTCGAGGTTTGGAATTCTATATCTAATCACCAAGGGATATTGTCTTTTAGACGGCCTTGTAGTGATTAAACATGCATTATATGGATTCAAGTTTCGATAAGTTCACTGAGCCAAGGTGATATACTTTCGAAGCCTCCTTGTAACTCAGCTTGTTAAAGATTTAGGTTCAGGTAATTTAACAAGCTTTTAGAATGTAAATTACCTTTGGTCATACTACTAAATGCGCGGTAACATAATCATGTAGTAAGATCAACCGAGACAAAGACAATATGAATACCTAATCAAACACTAGCAACTTATGATGACATTATCTCTTTGAGAATCCTAAAAACCTAACAAATAAATTACTCAAAAAATGGAGCACAAAAAATAGGAAGTAATCATGGCAGAAAACATCATAAATAAGATTAAGAGTATAGAAATCATTTATATAACAAAGTATCGAATGAATCTCTCCAAAGAACACTAAGAAACTTGAAGAACTATGAAGTATCTCTAAAAGCTTTTTATTGCTCTATAAAATTCATGTCTCTCTCTAATCTAAAGGCTAAAAAGAAGTATTTATTATAATGGTAGGTCTTCTTAGGTCATCCTTGATTATGTCGGTTTTGACAAAATCGAAATCGGTTAAGCGAACCGAAAGATATGAAGTAAAGTTTGTCTTTGACCCCGAAATATCTCCAAGATCGGTCTGTGCCAAAAATTGACACTCGGCTGGTCAGAAGCATCACATCTCCTAGTCACAGATTTCAAGCTTCTCAACTTGCTTCATTTTCAAGACAGACGAACATGTCTTCACTTAAACAACTTCTCGAGATTCAAAACCATATGGAGCATAAAATTTATAGTACTATATATAACCAGAATTTCATCCTTGAAGAAAGAACTGAAAAGTTTGAGCTTATTGTTCAAGGCTTAGTTATGCGTCGTGGAAGAGGATGTTCAAGAGCTATTCAATCACCATTTCCAGCAAGTACCTGTAGAAACTCACAAAGACGACGAAAATCGCCTTGAGTAAATCTGGAACGTAAAACTATGGACCAAAGACTTAAGTCTTTAGTTGAGGACGTGGAAGCTAAGCAAAGGAGTTGTAATTTGGATCTTGGGACCTTAAATATCAAAATTATAAGGTTCAAAGACTAGCTAGATGAGAAGATAAAGGAGATAGAAAGGCAATTTCCAGAAATTGGTTTCTAATTCCAATGGAAATGATGCCAATGAGACTACCACAAAGATGAAAGATGATCAGCAAGATGCAAAAGAAAATATGCGAAGAATGGGCCAAGAAACCTTTGAGATTCATGATATAAAGATCAATCTTGATCTTCTATGTTCTCATTTTGAAGAAATCGAGAAGAAACTAGTGAAGAAAGAAGAAAACTCCACCAATTTTGTCACTAAGCCTAAAGACTTGAAGGAGGAGTGTTTAGCCTTTTACTTTCAGCCATTGGATGATCAAAGATTACCCCAAGGAGTGATATCATGCATGTCCTTTAAGAGGAAAACAAGGATCCAATAGACTCAACCGAAACTTGACCTCGGTTTGAGCATAAGAATGGCAATGTCTACTTGGGAACAAGAGAAGCTAATGCCTTCATTTCAAGGGAGAATTATAAAGCATCTATCAAGATATCTAGAGAACTACCAGCTGTTATGACGTTTCATAGACCATGGGCTACTCAGCGGGAACTCAGAAGTTGTTTCGAGTACAACATACAAGACATGGAGAGAATTGAATCCATGTTTAGCAGCACCAGGGACCCTAGTTAGCGTCTTATCATTCCCCATACAATGGAAGATCGAGAGCTCATTATCATTAAGTGTTTGATCAATAAGCAAACATTTAATAATGCTTTATGCGACTCTGGAGCTGTAGTAAATGTCATGCCAGCACGCTTTGCAGAAGAAATTAGTTATATGAAACTAAGGCTCTCGGAAATTTCCATAGCCTTTGCTGATGGATCAATTAAGAGACTTAAATGAACCTTACGAGGATTATGGTCAGAATAAACAAAAAACTTGTTCCCACGGACTTTCTAATTGTGAAGACCTCAGCAAGACATGTATCGAGCTTTATACTCGGAAGGAGATTCTTAGTAACAGTAGGAGCGGTTATGGATTGGCCAAATGGATGCATGAACTTTGTTCATGTTGATAAGGATCTTTTTTTTTTAAATTGTACCTCATGGAATCTCAACAATGAAGTTTTGGTGTCCTCAACCGATTGAAAACGTTGCAATAGAGATAGAGGGACAATACCCAGTGGAAACTTCGTCTCAAGGATCTACAACAAGAGGATGGGGAATAAACTCCCCACCAGAGCATCCTCACGTCTAAAATTATTTCTTTAATTTCTTTTGGTTTTGATTTTTAGATTTTGATTCTAGGAATATGTTGGTTAAATTTGGTGTTATAAGTTTTTAATAAATGTTTTTAATGTTTTAATACTTTTTTGTAGGAATTTACTTTGGAAAGGAATAAAATTGGAGAAAAATCAATCTGAACATGTTCAGGACGCTCGAGTCATCTTACCGGGTAATGGAGTCGTAGCTCTAGTTTTGGCCAAAAAGGAGGACCCGACCCGTGAGGAGCACAAAAGCCTCTAACCACACGAGGCCATGAAGACACACCACCGGCCGCAACAAAATCCATGGCAAAAGCTGGTGGAATGAACCTCTCCAACTGGCATAACTCAATCACGGCGAAAAACCATTCCCACCAGCCGTCCACCTCCTTTTGGCACAAACCGTTACGGAGGAGCCCATCAACCAGTGCCACGCCGACTGTCCCCTTCCTCACCCACTTCACTCCACCAGCCCATGGACCAAATCCCATCAGCCGCATGCCCAAATCCTTATTGCGGCCAATGTAACCACTCCCCTACCCCATACGTTCGTGCACCCTCTTCCATACCACCGGCCGCTGTGGAAACCCATCCCACACCTGCCAAACCATTTCCTTAGCTTTTTCCACCATCCGAACACTCAATTATCCAACCCGACCTGCCCATACCCCCCCATCCAGACGAGTATTATGGCCGAGAAACACATCTGAATTGTTGTTTTCACATTTTTTATTTGCTGGATCATGCAGAAACTCAAATCTTTCAAGATCATCACTCCAAACATACATATATGCAACATTTTATGGTGATTTTTAAGGTTAGAAGTTTAAGAACACAAGGATACACACTTGGACCAATTGCGGCCAACCACAGAATCAGCCATCTTTTTCCAGCACTTTTTATAGGATCGAAGCATATTAAGGCTTGACAACATCCTTAAAGACTCTAAAACACGAAGGCGAGGTTATTGAGCAAACATTGCAATAGTTTGGACATCAAATGAATTCCAGCAAGAATCTAAAGTTCTAGTTCACGCCAAGGAGTATTGTGTTCATAATAATGATTAATTTGAAGATATCAAGGATCCAATCAAGACAGGGTCGTTCATCATTACCATTATATGGCTCAAAAATGGGATTTAATGGACAATCACCACAACCAGAGCATCATTGGAGCATTCTTTACCAAACCAACTTCTCTGACAGAGATTCATAATTAAAATAGACCAGAAACTTGTGAGATATTGGCTAGCAAAGACGATTTTATAATTTTGGCTCAACGGGTACATAAATTGACAAATTCGGTTTATTCAAAACTCATATCTAGGATTTGAACCAAGTCCTACAGCTGAAGACGCTCAGATAAAGTGAGAATTTTATGAAGAATAGCCAAAGAAGTTTTGGAAGCGCTTATACTTCATTCTAGAGCACCTGATTGGTCAGAAACCGAAGAAAACTTGGCCAAGACGAAATCGAGCTCCGCCAAGCGAACCAAACTGTGAAACTGACAATTTACTACTTAATAGCATTTGTAGAAGGCTTTCCTCAAGAAAAAACAGTCTTGGAACGATCAGAATCGCACCACTCCGGTTTCCCTTCAAGATGAGACAAACCAAGCATCCCGATAAGACAAACTCGTCCAAAACAATATTGCTATAAGCTTTCAGCCTCTAAACTTCATTTTTACTAATTAAATTTTCTATTTTATAGTAAGTTTTTAGTTTGGATGGAGAGGTCTTTCTGGATTGTAAAACGACCAAACGAGCAAAATTTTGGTTTACCGAAACATAAAACATGGTTATGCCTTTCTCTGACATTTCGATCAACAACTTATTAACTCCTATTCCTTACCCGTTAACATTAGTTTTCAATAACTTCCTCACTTAATTTTACATCGAGACTGTGTAAGTCAAGTCTGGAGGATTCTTGTTGTTACTAATGCTTCTTTTTCTTTATTGTTGATTATGTTTCTTAAGTTTTCGAATCATTTTAATAATTTCTCAAAATAAAAATTTTTTATTGAGTCAAAGTCAGCCCAGAAATGAACTTAACTTTGAATTAACCATGTGACTAATGATTATTTTTACCGAACGGGATAACCCAAATGTATAAGCTAACCAAGGCACCATATCACTTGATATCTAGGTAATCCTTAGCTACCCAAACACTTAATGAACTTAATTTTCTCTTCTTGGAGCTTGGTATAAATTGAATCAAATTCCTCTTCGGACATGACAAAATTAAGTCTACAGTTCCCCTTTTCGTTGCTTAGTAAAAATTTTCAGCAAAGTGCTTATGCATATTGTGAATTTTGAAACCAATAAAATATGAATGTACTTAAAAAGAAAAGAAAAAGAGATCGATAAAAAAATGAAACCTAGAAAAGTAAGGAAATTTTGACTCTCAAGAGGCTGATATAAATTGATACCTAGAAAAGTAGAGAAAAATTAGCCTCTAAAAAACATTTAAAAGTGAATAAGGAAGAGAAAAGAAACCGATTGTGGGCTAATTGTTTAGGCTTTTGTTTGAGTTTGAGTTTATGTGTTTTTTGATCGATACTCCCTCGAAGAGACCGCACGCTATAGATTTTAGGGAGTAGTGATGGAGATGTTGGATCCCTCTTGTTGATTGTAGCTGAATTAGTGACGTTGAAAAGCTTATGGTGAAACTGAGGGTTCTACCTAAATGTCAGGAGGTGTTAGTGGATCACGTCAATCTAAATTGCCAATCGGTTCAGAAAGTAAAGGTAAGTTTCCAAGTTTTCAAACCTCTTCTCTGTTTTTCGTTTTCTTAGCTCGAGGACGAGCTGGAAGATAAGTCTGGAGGAGTTAATAACACCATTATTTTATCACTTTCTGTAGGATTTTAGTATGTTTTCTTGGTGTTTTTATGAAATTCTCAATGATTAGAAGTAGCTTTCCCTTATTTTTGGTATTTCAAGTCATTTTAGGTCGACCAATGTATTATGGAGCATTTTGGAGCTAAATGGATCAAATCCAGTTTCTAGACAGTTTCTGAGCATCAGAAGTATCGTCCAAGATGAAGGCATTGCCCTCAATAGATTTTGATGAAACTTGGACAGGAGTTATGTATTTGAGTTACCTTTCATATTAAGATGGTTTCACATAATTCGGAGTTTTGAATCAAGAGTTACATCAATATTACTGAAGACTGGTCTAGCTATCTTGCGAATGAATGGTGCAGAGAAAGGCGAAAATGAAAGGAAGGCAACTTGGGTCTCGATCCAGAAATTCTCCAGTGGATTAAACTCAGTTGACTCTATTCCAAGCATTTTAAAGCCCAAGGACTAAACTCAAGAGCCCTTTACATGAAGCCCAATATTTGGAGGCCTTAAGGCTCGGTTGCACTCAATTGACTTAAAAGTGAAGTTGTACTATAAATGGTTGTTTTTAGCTTTTATTTCAAGAAGAGTTGCTTAGGTTTTAAATCTAATAATTTCCTAAGGAGGCAGGGACGATACCCTTTGGGGTTGTGCCCTTTTTTGCCTCTGAAGGATTCATCTCATCTCTAGACATTCATCATTCATTCATCATTTGATTGTATCTATCCTTCTCCTTTCGATTTGATATAATGCTTGTTGTGATGACTGAATTCGTGTTTACATGTCTCTGATCTATTAGTTTCCATGTTAGACAATAGGTAAAATGGAGTCAATGCTTTTGCTTAAGTTGAATTACTAA
Source organism: Anastatica hierochuntica (assembly GCA_900406275.1). Classification (NCBI taxonomy): domain Eukaryota; kingdom Viridiplantae; phylum Streptophyta; class Magnoliopsida; order Brassicales; family Brassicaceae; genus Anastatica; species Anastatica hierochuntica. The sequence goes on along the minus strand of OVAN01010768.1, from coordinate 1,948 downwards.
ACGATTAGGCTTTATCAATAACGTTATCATCTTTGTTTGAACTATAATGTTATTTGTTTGCTAGGCCAATTCGGAAGTAGATCTTAGGTTAGTATGCCATTTAAAAGCTTGACATACTGTTGGAATTAGTATTCGACGAGCCTTTCTATATAGGCAACGAAAGTGGATCGATATAGAATCGTGAACAATCAACCTTAACTGTATTATGTGTATGCTTCTTCTACGAGGACTGTGCAAAAGTCAAGTCCCTTGGTTGTTAAGTATATAAAATATCGATCCTCGAAAGTGGAGAGGATTTACCTAAGTGGTTGTGTTCTAGACCGAAGCATTATGCCCCTAGTCGATCTTAATTCCTACTTACTTACTTTAACTTTCTGTTGTTTGATACATATCAATTAATCGATATATCCTTTTCAAATTAGCATAGAGAGTAGGTTCATTTGCATTTATAAAACCCTAAAAAAAATAAAAATCCCAAAATTCCTTGCATATTTCGTTATTAGCTAGATTTTTGTTGGGGTAAAACTTGACTCCACATCAAGGAACCATGTGAAATTCGTCGAGAAGAAAAAATGATACAGAAAAGCAAGAAATCTATATCAATTATACTCATATTGGGAAATTATGGGTTAGAGATGAAGTAGAGGATATTGATGGATTGTTTCCTTTTTCAGTATATGAAGAAATTAATAATGAGATTGAGTATCAGGATCATAAAATTGTATCAGAGTGCCAGGAAAGGCTTGACTGAGAGAATTGACTAATGGCCTTGAAAACTGAATTACTCTCCCTGAATAAAAGAATTGTCTTTGGACCAGTTGTCATAACACCTGAAGATGTAACGCCAGTTGGACGCAAGTGGGTATTTGTGTGAAAAAGAAATGAGAGAAAAGAAGTCACAAGATATAAAGCCCAACTTGTGGCACAAGGTTTTTCTTGAGGACCGAGAATTTTTATGAAGAAACTTATTCCCCATTTATGGATGCAATCACATTCAGGTACTTGATGAGCTTAACAACATCCAAAAATTTAGAAATGTACTTGATTGATGTTGTGACTGTATATTTATATGGATCACTAGATAATGATATTTATATGAAAATTATCGAGGGATTAAAGATCCCTGAAGGTTCAAAAATGCAAGACGCATTGTCTAAGGGGATATGTTCGGTTAAGTTACAACGATCACTTTACGAATTGAAACAATTTGGACACGTTTAGTACAATCGCTTAAGCGAGTACCTGTTTAAGAAGGGATATATGAACAATGCAATATGTCCTTGTGTCTTTATTAAAAAGTCCTTATCAGGATTTGTGATCATCACTGTATATGTTGATGACATGAACATAATTGGAACTCAAAAGAAGATTGATGATGCACGAACTCACATGAAAAAGAGTTCAAAATGAAAGATTTTGGTAAGACACATTTTTTTCTTGGGCTTCAGATAGATCATCTAAAAGATAGAATAATTTTGCATCAATCAAACTACACTAAAAGAGGTACTAAGGCGCTTTAATATGGATAAAGCAAGTTCTTTGAGTACTAATGTGTCATTATTTTAGTAGTTTTTACTACGGTTTTTCATACGAGATTTATGGTTTTAGTGTGTATTCGGATCGTTTTGACGCGGATTTGCGTTCTTTGTTATTTTTACAGGAATCGAGCTTGAATGTGCGAAAAGAATGCATTTTGGATGAATTTCAAACATCGAAGAAAGTGTTCGTGAATAGCTAGAAAAATACCCAGAAAATTGGACAAGGATCGACTGATCCATGTCTATGGATCGATCGATCCCTGTCACGATTTGTGGACCGATTTTACGAAGAATCAGACCGAATTTATTTCAAACCAGATTACTATCAAAAGACCTAAGCTCGTGTTTTACCTTTCATGATGCACTTTTCTGAGTTTTTGAGAGCAATAGAGAGATTTGTAACCTAGGGA
>OVAN01010767.1:0-15383 GCA_900406275.1 Anastatica hierochuntica | reverse complement strand
TTACCCCTTCCTTGGATTTGTTTCACACCGAGACGGTGTGAGATAAGTCTATGGGAAGGATACTTATGTATTTTTCTTTTTCTTTTGGTGTTGTTTGAGTCATTTTTTATTTTCTATTGAGTCACTCATAGATTGTTTGTGCTTTATGATGATTTAGGACTATTTTCTCTGCGCATTGCACTTTATTTTATATGTTCATTGACAATTTCACTTGAACTTTTAGTGCAGGCAATCCAGAATAACTTCATGACCAAACTCCCCACTAGAAATCTCTGGAACTCAGACTTTTGTCTGAAGTATTTTTAACTCTAATTTTATTTGGCTTGCGAATGAACTCTAAATGCTTTGATTTAGGAACTTTAAATCAGGAGTCAAACCCCATCATTCAGGATTACATCCCCATTTTTCTACCATCCTTTTCGGTAATCCTGAGTGACCAGACTCATCTTTAGTCTGGCACCACACCCTTACCTTATCTTCTTGATTCTCCATGCATTTTTTTTTCATCCTATGTGCACACATGTGTAAAAACAATGGAGAGAATAGGGTAAACATGATCCTTCTAATTGCTTAGGTAGGATTGAAAATTTTAGGTGGTTTAGACACGGTCCTGAGTGTCTGATTTCTTGATGTTGGGAGTTTATGTGATTTAGATGGATATGTTGCATTTCTTCTTGTTGTATGGGTGTTTTAGAATTTAAAAACGTCATCAATTGCTAATTTCTTCCTGATTTTCGTTCTGAAAAAAAAATGAAAATTAATTTAAATTTTGCATATCCTTATCTGGATCGATCGATCTCTGTCCCGATCTGCGGACCGATTTTACGAAGAACCAGACCGAACTTATTTCGAACAGGATTACAACAAAAAGACCTAAGCTCGTGTTTTCCTTTTCATTATGCACTTTTAGAGACTTTTAGAGAGCTTGAGAGAGATTTGTAACCTAGGGAGAAGAAGTCTTTTTGTTCTTAGATCGAGAAGTCTTCGGAACCCTATTTAATCTTGTTTATGCTTAATACAATCATGTCTCTCATGAAATTGATCTGTGATTTTGTTATTTTCATAAGTGAGTAGTCTGTTCGTTGGGTTTAGGAATTCTCACATAGGGATTCATGAGTTGTTGATATAGAATCGCATGATTAGGGATTTAATCTAATGGATCTTCATCTATGATTGTTCATAATGCATGAAACTGAATTGATCACTTAGTTTCGGAACTTAGGTAATTTAATTGTTGGAAGGTGAATGTTTAAATGCCTGAAAGAATTATAGATGAGCAATTCTTCTTAAGCGAACGGAAGTTGATGTTTAAGTGAATTGTGAACCTATCAAACCTGTTAGTAATGAATTATTAGAAATCGATGGTCAACAGAAGTTAGACTCGAGATTTCTAATACATAGGAAGCTGTGAGTACGGAAGTAGATCAGTTCCACATTAGAATTTGAGTTCAAGACGGTTCTTAACCTCTTCTCTGATTGATTTACAACCCCATCGTTGCGTGTCTGCCTTCTTTGCTTTCTTATTCTTGATTTTTGCATCATTCTACAAGATATCTTTTTAGCCTTAACCCACTGTTTGATTCTACATTCTTCGTGCTACCTTTGGTCTCTGTGGATTCGATCCCGAACCACTACAATGTACATCTGTGCGCCTGCAGTGTTATCTCGGGCGAAAACTTGAGCTATCACACACATGGGCAAAAAATCGTGTAAATTGAAATTGAACGACAAAGTCTAGTGCTTCCTTAAAGTTAGCCTCATTTTAAGGTTAACAAGATTTTAGAAAGGGGTCTTTCAATTTAATAAATGGGTTTGGGAGTTGTTGTTGGTGAGTCTAGTGTTAAAAGCTTGAGAATGTAGTTCTTGATTGAGAAATTATGCAAGCATGGATGAGAAATTATAAGTGAAAAAATGCTTAGGGAAAAGATTCTAAGAGATCCAAAGTCTTGTAAGTTCCTACCATGAGTCTCAAGGACTAAGAATTGTTAAGAGAGTCACTAGGGAATTGTCAAGAAAAAGAAAAAAATGATTCAAGGTTTTGGATTTAGTGATAGCGGCTCAATTAAGAAAATATTCAAGAGAATTGCTAGAAGAGCAAAGAGTTTTATAAAATTACAAAAGAGTCTTTTAGTACTAAGCGAAAATCGAAAAGGGGAGTTATTAATCTCATTGGGAAATCTTGAAAATGTTGCTAAGAAAGAGCATGTGGGGTTCAATCTTTAGAACTTTAAGAAGGGAAACACATCCAAGTAGTGTAGATAATTAATGGGAATCGGGATGTGTAGCCTAGTGGAAGCAATAACTTTGTATGCATAAGTTGTTCGGCTACTACCTTGATTTTTCCATATGTCTTGCATTACTTGTTTTTGAGAGAAAACCACCATCAAAATTGAGTAAAACCTCTTAAACACTTCTTTGAATATCTACTTCTTTTATTTCCAAGCCGAATGGATTGAAACTTCTTTCCCATAAGTAAAGACCGCACACCATAAATTTAATTGAATGTTAAGGGATAGGTGGATAAGATGGTATGTGGTTATTTAACTTAGGTGCCTAGAGATAGTTCTTGTGACGAGTTTGGCGAAGTACATTTAGTATCTGTGATTTGTGCATTATAATACTACTCTTTAGAACATTGAGTTGAAAGCATTTGTAGACATACTTTGGCTTGGATTCTCATTTTCAAACCTCACTTCCAGATTTTATCTTTGTTGTTTGCTTGAGGACAAGCAAAGGACAAGTCTGAGGGAGTTGATGTGCATAGGTTTTTATGAATTTTAGAACTCATTTCTTTTATTTTGTAGATGCATTTAGGTTGTAAATATTGCATATAAGTCTTAGAATGCATTAGTTTGAATCTAGAGTCTAGTTTAGGAACATATTGCATTTGTATAACATTTTTTTTGCATTTGTAGGTGCAACTTTGGAGACCAATTTGAGAGCTTGAGATTATGGATTCTAGAGGCTAAAATACCAAGAATCAAATGGAATTAAAGGTTGGAAGCAATTGGAGAAGATGGGATCAAGAGAGGACATCAAATGGGGAAGAAACAATGAACAAGCTGCAAAGGAGACCAGCCATCGACCTGGAGGTCGATGCTGAGTGGCCTAAGGTTGATGTTGCATCACCTTTGTAGACTGCTGCCAAAGGCAACGCAGGATCGACCTCTGAGGTCGATGGTGGGTCTCCTGAGGTCGATGTTGTGTTGCATTGACGTGAAAAAGAACCTCCTCTCTCCTATAAATACCCTTTTAACCTAGTTTTAGGCATCCAACTTTTATCCAACACTTTTATGACTTTCTACGTCATCGAGATTGTATTTTTAGGCTTTCTCTCTTGATCTTTTAGATCAAGAGTCTCTCTTTTAATTTTAGATCTTGGATCAAACATCTATCTTTTTCTATGAAATCTATCTCTTTCTCTTCATTTCTTTTCTTTTCCTTTATGTTGTGTGAGTAGTCTTATAGATGGAACCAAGGATGTGTAGATCTACTTAGATTAGGTTAAGATATGGTGTTAGGGATAGCTAATCTTATGTTTCCTAAGGATTTGGAGTGCTTAATGCTAGGTTTTAGAGTAGCTAACTAAGATCTTGATGTGTAAGCATTTCTCGCCCGAGAGGTGTTCGATGAAATGCCTAGGAGAACCAAATACTTGTTATTTCAATCTAGCCAATGAGAGTTGTTTGCTAGATTGATTAATGACTATATGGGCTTGTTCTTAATGATTCCTAATCGATTTATCATTTGCAACAAACGAGAGTTGAGCAAATGCGATTGATAAGGAAATGGCCGCTTGCCGTGAGAGTGGATTAGGCTAGTATTGCCCTTGGTCATGGATTTGTGATCAATAGCTTGATCTAACACCACTATCACCATCTTTCTAAGTGGATCAATTATAACATCCCTTGGTCCATCATCTTAGTTTATAGTTTATTTCAAGTTTGCACCTTTAAGCTTATGTTTGCTTTCTTTATTTAAGTTTATTGTCTTTATTTAAGTTGTTTACTTTCTTGCCTTGCTTTCATTTCTAGATTCTTAATAAAACCAAAACAAATCTCAACCTTTCTTATTTGCTTAGATTAGTCTTTAGTGTGTATTCCCAATGCTTAAATCTATCTAGCTAAGGTTTGCTCCTTGTGGTTCGACCCCAAAGTACTACAATGACATATCCGTGCACTTGCGGAATGTGTGATTCTTAGGAAACAGGCTTATCAGTTTAAAGCTTCGTCGTGTCTTCTGTTTTCATGAATAATAAGCTTCGCAACAAGTGTATATCTTTTTCTTCTCCAAAAGGGAGTCGCAAGCATCATTGACGCTTGCGGCTCTCTCTGTTTAGATTGCCCGATTACCCTTGGTTATTACTAACCTAGGTTCTCGTGGTCAACCCAGTCCACAGCATTTAGGCTTGGTCTAGTTATTTTTTGAGGCCTTTAATTTATATCGTCTTTTCTTTAAAAAGAATCGCTTAGGTGATAAATCGCTCTTTCACTGAAAATAGTTTTTTTCTAGACTTGCCCTTGCATCATGGACGGTCAGATATGGAAAGATCTAAAATCAGAATCCCCCTGACCAGGGCCCCATAGTTTATTGGGCACCATGGTCTAGAGGTTTTTTTTCTTTGATTGACCCTCGTGCTCCCGTCAGGCTTGCCTCTTGCATGTGGTCTTGGTGAACCATGGTCTCTTAGGCTTTTGTGGGATATCACAAGGATTGCCATGACCTCTGAGGAAGTTAGTGCTTCCTCTCGTGCTCTTGTTTCTCGATATCGTGCTCTACTCAGACTTTATCTGCCATGGCATGGTCTAAGGAGCCATGGCCTAAACAGATTTGATCTGAGAAGACATGGACTGAGGAGCCATGGTCCTTTCAGACTGACTTTGCCAAGGCACCAGCTGAGGAGCCATGGTTTGATCAGACATAATTTGCCAAGGCATCGGCTGAGGAGCCATGGTCTGATCAGACTTGATCTGAGAAGACATGGACTAAGGATCCACGGTCTGATCAGACTTAATTTGGCAAGGCGTCGGCTGAGGAGCCATGATCTAATCAGACTTGATCTGAGAAGACATGGACTGAGGAGCCATGGCCTGATCAGACTGAATTTTCCAAGGTGTTGGCTGAGGAGCCGTGGTCTCATCAGACTGGATCTGCCAAGGCGCAGGCTGAGGAACCATGGTCTCATTATACAGTATCTGCCATGGCATGGGCTTAGGAGCCATGATCTCATCAGACTGGATCTGCCAAAGCGTGGGCTCAGGAGCCATGGTCTTATCAGACTTTGTGGCTTTAGAAGACAGTTGATGAATGGCCAAATAGCTTTACCATCGACAATGGCATAAACATCACACCATGGTATAGGGTCATGTCTCCTCCTTATCATATGATGTGAAGCTTATTGCGCCGATAGATCAAGCTCCATGAATGTCTCCTCTTAAGGGATCCACAATATATCTTTCATCCATCACATACCATGTGATTATAGCTGCCACTCCTTTTAGCGCCAAACTGTTTTGGGGTTTTTTTATCAACGTCCACTGGGGCAGTTATATGGAATGATGAACGAAAAATATTGTTCATAAATAGCTTGAAAGGTGGCTCGTAGCCAATGATATAATGATAAGTATCCATAACTCCAAGGGTAACTCGTGCTGGTCCTTAGACGTTGGCTAGGAAGAACTCATAGCCCTCTTGTAGTTGCTGCTTGACCATGGGTCCATGGTATGGCCATGGTGCCTTAGCGTGACTATGGCACCTTAGTGTAACTATGGTGCCATGGCATGACTATTGCTCCTTGGCGACCATCGGTGTGGCGTCGTCGGAGCTGATCTCGTAGACCACGTCAATGTTGTCAAGAGAGACAATATTGCCAAGGGAGATGACCTCGTGGGCCTTGGTAACTTAACCATGGGAACTTCCACCCATAGTGGAGCTGGTGGTTTTGATTATGAGTTGTGCCCTATGTAAGGGTTGCCTATGTACCCTTTGCAAGGGATCAAGCAATTCGTAGTTCATATAATATCAATCGGAGGGTTTAATGACCTCAGCTGATGATGTAAGCCTCGTTGGTGGGGTTCGTGAGCATCATCGAAAGTTATAATGAGCTCGTGGCCTCATAGACGGTAGTAGACCTCACGATGTTGTTCATGAGCATCATCGGGAGGTCTTGGGAGAATTGTGGCTCTTTAACTGTGTTAATAGACTCGTCCGTATTGTTAATGGTCACTACTGAGAGACTTAGAGATAAGGGTTACCTCGTAGGTTAGATGTTGTGAACATGTTGATGAATAAGATCTTGGGAGATTGCTTATTCTAGGAAGGAAATATGGTCAGCCATGGAGGATCAGCTAGACTATGGCAGTCTGCCTATCCTAGCTGTGGCTGGTAGGTTCCAGTTGTCGGCCCCTTGTTGTTCTGCCTTTGAGGCTGTCTATGGCTCTATGGCTGTCGCCGTGGTTTTTTGGAGCATACTGGGGCCCTGTGACTGTCGTTCTAGTATGTCTAGGATAGACTGTGGATAACGCCTTGGTCTGCCAGGGCAGTCTCTGTAGGCAAATTTTTTGTCTCTCATGAAGGGAGCTCTTGAATCACTCTTCATGTGGGGGATCCTTTTTAGGGTTTATGATATCATTATTTATAAATGTCCATAATTGATATTTCCATATCTTTTAATAAAGATTAGGATAATTACCAATTTGTTCCATCTTAGCAATAAGGATAATTTTCTTTTTACCTTCGATTATCCTTATCTGATAAGGAAGGATCTCTTGAGAATATTCTAGGAATATTCTCGGCCCTGGTTTCTTTAGCCTTAGCGTAGTATCATGACCATGGCTTGAGCCCTGGTTTCATTGCTTTCCTCGCCCCTAGTCTGGCTACGGCTTGACTCTAGGAGAATAAAATTACCCCCAACAGAAACTATTATAAAAGACTTGTATACAAAAAATGACCTAAAAATAAATGAAACCACAATAACTAAATGCACATGACAATGCGCATTTCTCGTGCTAACTTTGAAAATTATCACATTATAGATTAGATACTCGTTGTTTGGAGGTTTTTTGGTGATTGTTCGATGGAGATGAACAAGAACGAAAGTCTAAGTGTTTTTAGAGAGATTGAAGAGATGAGCAAAGAGTTGTAAAACGATTCTTTTTAATGGATTGATAAGAGAGACCGATTACAATAGTGTGTGTTTGTCAAAGTTTTCGGACCTTTGAATTAAGGTTCTTCACTTTGTATTTATAGCCTTCGAATAAGAGTATTTCCATATATTTTATGGATAACTTCTATATTCGAGTCTATCTTATACACTAAGGAATATTTCCCTAAATTCATTAAGGTTTTTGTCCTTATCTCTTAATATTTAGATCGTCTTAGGGGAATATCCGCCTACCTCGTCTATGATCTCGGCTTGGCGGTGTGTTGTTGGCTATGCCCTTGGTTTACACTTACAACTAGAGAGTTTATTTATATCTTCTTGGTCTAGCTATGGCCGGACTGTAAAGGAATAAAATTACCCCTACAGTTTCCCCACACTCTTAATTTTCCACGTGTGGAATTTGAAGAGTATATCCTTTTTCTTAAGAGATTTCGGTTCATACCTTAGTTTGGGATCGACTTTGTAAAAATAAAGAAATAGAGTGTAGCTTCAGCCATGGCTCTCGTTGGTACTGCCAGTTCTCGCTGTTAGAGCTTCATCCTTGGTGAGTCTCATTAGTGCTTAGCGGGCCACATCTATTAGATGAACTCTTGGGCTTGAACTTTATGGTGCAATATGGGCTTCTTTTTGTCTTCGGTCCATTACCACTAGGATGAAATAGGCGGGAAAGCGATGAGTCTTGGTCATTTCATCTTCACGCTTGCCTCCTCTTAGTCAGGTTAGGGTTTTCTCCCCAAAAACCACCACATCTTCCGCTTCTTCTGGTAAGTCCTATGTATGTTTCCGGTAGATCTTGCCTTCATTTACCCTTAGTAGAGATTGCGTTGACGCGATGGCAGTAGATCTTCGATTTTGACTTAGGGTTTTCACCGTTGATGATCTTTTTGAGGATCTTAGAGCGGTTTCTAACCATTTCTCTTCCAATTTTGCATATCTCTAACGGTTCACGTTGTTTGCGTCTTTGTCGCTTCAACTTCGGTATTAAGGTAACGTTTCATTGATCTTTGTAGCGAATCATCGCGCCTTAGTTATCTGATCCTTCTGACGATCTTGGAGGAATTACTAAAATGCAACGTTTAGCGTCCTGTTAATCGTGTTTGTGGACATGTAGGCCCGAGATGAAATCGTCGAAGGATCGACTTCAGAATCTCTTAGAAGCCTCTTGGGCTTCCCCAAATTCAGGGGTCGCCATGGGATTTTCTCCGTCGTCTTATGGTGGAGATCATGTTAGGGTTAGGAGCCGAGATCATCGCTTCATGTCGATCACTCCATGGCGCTTCAAGCTTGATCTGAAAGTGCACAACTCATGTGATGACGGAGTGACAGCCTTCGAGATCTATCATCGAGCTATGCATCGATGGTGGATTATTTCCCTAGATACCGCCATGGCTATTTGAATGGAATTCCACGTTGGTGATCTCCTCCCACCGTACTAGACATCCTTGGTGCTTCTTTCGGTTCTGACATTGCCAAGGATGTCCATGACAAGGATTAGTGGAGTGAAGATGGCTCTTTAAACTGAAGATGGGCCGCATTAACACCAAAAATCATTGTCGGAACGTGGAGGAACCCTTAGTATGGTCACCAGGCCGTATTGGGCCATCGCGGCCGCAATAGCCACAATTGACGGGATTGGGTTTCCTTGGCCTCTACGGGGTCTATCGCCACCATGGCAATAGAAGGACTTGATTCTTCTCCACGTTGTGGATGAGTCTCCCCCTTAGGTGCTTCTCTTCAATCCTTGGCCCTGGTGTTTATAATATGGTCTGATCTTATCTACCATGGGGGTACTTGATGTAACTTCTTGTGTGGATTTGACTTTTGTAGATAGGCACTATGGGTCCAAGGAGGAGTGGCATCCTTAGCTTCAGCAGAAGTCTTCAAGAGCATTGCATGGCTTCTCACCTTTGCTTAGTCGTTCGAGATGTATTGATGAAACCCAATGTAGTAGATTTCATTCTTCTGAGAAGATGCTTTGTAGTATTTGGCTCGTCATCGTTCCTTTGTAAGAACTTTTCTGATGATGTAATAAAATCTGCATGCGCCTTGCCTTTTATTATTCAAATTTGTTGCGATGGCCTTCCATCGCATCTGACTTGGCTTCCAGCCCTCTGGTTCCTTCCTCACCTTAGACTTGGCCCTAGATCGAGGGAATCTGAACAGACTTTCAAGGTGGCCATCGTCTTTGAATGTGGGATATAGATACTTCAGTGAATGACCTTTCCCTTGTTGTTTAAGGGATCGTACCAATGCCTCATTGCAAGGATATCATTCCCGCTAGTGGAGGCCATGGCGATCCTTGTTAATTCTTCAAGTGGCAAGAGTTTTGATACCTCTTATGGCTTTTCATAAAATTCATAGAAGTCAACGATTACCGTTATGACTTACATGTGTTGGTCTCGACCAACACCATATTTTTGCCCCGCATGAGTTTTTGTGGGTGCTGAACTTCTTTTGGGTCTTTGTGCCATTGAGCTCGTTCTTAGGTTGCTTGGCGTCAAAACTCTTTGTGGCTTTGAGACCCGAAGTTTTAACCTTGATATGTTCTTATGGCTTTTATACCATTTTCTGCTTGGCTTCTTCTTACTGCTTTTTACTCCTTCGACCTTCTTATTGGTCGATCATCTTCTTAGTCTATTATCATGGTAGACATACTCTATTGAGGATACGCTGAATCAATATTAAGGTCTTGGTGAACCGCAGCAGCTGCCTTTGCAACAGATGGGTTTGCGCTGGATCATCTACAAACTTCTTTCTGAAGGGATAGACTATGGATTCTAGATCCGTCTTTTTAGATGTCCGATCCTGTCAGGTCCATGGAAGAGATTAGCTCCTTGCGTTCTCTTCTGAGTTATAGGGCTTTCTTGCTCTTTGGACATGACATTCAGATTTTTGGGGCTTCCGGCCTTGGACGGTTGAAGTACTCTTAGTTGTCGGTTGTGGCCACGTGTTGGGGCCCAGATATCAATAGTTTTTGTAGGTCCAAGATCTTTCGTCGTTGAACTTACCATCAAGGAAACATGGGCACATGGCCCTAGTGAATTATGGTCTTTGGGGGCACATGGCCTTAGAGAACCAAGGTTCTGTGGTGGTCATAACCAAGTGTAACTGTGGGGCATCTAGCTCTACTGAACCATGGGTTCATATCTGTCAGACTATTAAAGTCTGGTTTCTGTGAGATAAGTTCTTGCAAATTTTACACTTTATGAGTCGCCAATTCATAATCGTTTAATTGTCAAGCCTTAATCTCGATTAATCGACTGTTTTCTTGTAGTAATTAGATCATGTTTTAATACATAGGTTGGTGGGCACACCTGCCTCTGGGCACACCTGCCTCTGGGCACACCTGGTTGTTTGGACATTTAAGCCCTGGACGCGAAGCCTTATTGACACTTTGTATCAGAGTTTTTGCTAGCATTATTGTGACCGACCGATTTTAAGTTTTTCTATGAACCGCGTACTCTGATGAATAGGCGTGCACATGTTCTATTAGTTTTGCTAACTCATAGTTTTGATGCATTGCATCTACAACCGTTAGGAGCCTGTCCGCATTTCGTCATGGCTTTTCAACCATGGTTTTTAGGAGCCCATCCGCATTAGATGGACCATAGTTCGGAGACTGTCTGCATTCCGCCATGGCCTTTCAACCATGGTTTTTAGGAGTCTGTCCACACTATATGGATTTTTTTTTCTTGGGTAAAAGGCCTTGATTGGCATAAAGCCTTAGTGGGCATAAAGGCTTAGTGGGCGCAAGGCCTGAGTAGGGTTAAAGCCTTTGCGGATCTAGGTTGTACTCTATTTCCCTCAAAAAGGGGAGTCGCAAGCATCATTGACGCTCACGGCTCTCTCTGTTTAGATTGCCCGATTATCCTTGGTTATTACTAACCTAGGTTCTCGTGGTTAACCCAGTCCACAACATTTAGGCTCGGTCGAATTATTTTCAGAGGCATTTAACTTATATTAGCTTTTCTTCAAAATGAATCGCTTAGGTGATAAATCACTATTTCACTGAAAATCAATTTTTTATTCTAGACTTGCCCCTGCATCATGGACAGTCAGATATGGAAAGATCCAAAATCAGAATCCCCTTGACCAGGGCCCCATAGTTTATTGGGAGCAATGATCTAGGGTTTTTTTTGCCTCGATAGATCCCCGTGCTCCCGTCAGGCTCGCCTCTTGCCTGTGGCCTTGCCCCCTGTCCGCTATGCGGCATTCTTTTGAGCGAGGCTTTGGAGTGATGGATATGAGGGTCGTATGGTAGCACGAGCAGGCTCATTCCTAATCTCCTTTGATCTCTTTTATTCCCCAAGGTGTTGAGAATTTCAAGGACTGATGTAGAGTCGATGGAACAGCCTTCATATCATGTATACTCGGCCTCCCCATAATTGCGTTGTACGCCGAGGAGAAATCTATAATGAGGAACTTGGTCCTTTGGTTGATACTTCTAGCGTATACGTGTAGGATTACTTCTCTGATGGTCTGCTTCACTTCGCCACTGAATCTGACTAGAGAAGTGGACTTTCTGGTGATCGCATCTTCATCTAGTCCCAAACCTTCGAAGGCGTTGGTGAAGATTATATTAGTTGAGCTGACATTGTCGATGAGAAAGCGCCTCATGAGGTAGTTCGCAACTTTTAATGATATCACCAGGGCATCATGGTGCAGAGTTATCACTTCTTCTTCGGCATTTGTGGTGAAGCTTATTACACCATGACCATCTTTGCGTTCTTTACTAATTTCCATGGCATCTACTATGTGGTTGACGCTGGCAGCGCGAGTGCTTCTCTTTGCAGCAGAGATTGTCACTTTGCTTACCTCTGACCCTCCAGTGATGAAGTTGATGGCATGACCTTGCCTTGGCGAATCAGGCCTTGGTCCCATGGGGAAGTCATTCTTGGTTTGTTCATGAATGAGCACCATTGCTTTGTTGAGAGAAACTCTCGTAGGTATCTCTTCATGAGTAACTCATTCACTTTGAACCTTAGCTGGAAGCAATCCTCCGTTGGGTGACCATGGTCATGGTGAAAACCGCATCATTTGGATGCGTCTCTCTTGTGCTGGAGGGGCCGCATTTTCACCGGCCATTTGACATTGCCGGTCCAATGTCATATTGGGTCACTATTTCAGCTGAGGAGATCATCATACAAGACATGTCGGGTCAGGTCATGGGCACATACTTCCCGTGCTCCGCTTTTTCTAAGGGCTTCGACCACCATTTGGAGCCACCCTTGGGGGAGTTTTCAGGTCCAAACTTAACATTAGATTTATCATCCTTGGTGGTCTTAGAGTTACTATGCGCCGTGGGATGATTTCTATGCGCCGGTTGGGCCTGATAGGTCGGGTCCTCCTCCCTTTTAATTTGAGCTCAGGCTTTGGAGAGTACATCTTCCATAGTGTGGCTGGGGTATTTGGTGAGGTCTTTTTACACGTCACCGTCGTTCATCAGTCCTTGTTTGAAGGTTGAGATGGTCGTGGAGGTGACGCAGTTAGGAATCGAAACCTTCTCCCTATTGAATCGATGGAGATACTCCCTCAAGCTCTCGTCTGGGCGTTTCTTGATTCGATAGAGATCGTCAGAGGAGCGTCTTTAAACTTGGCTGCTAGCGAACTACTCGATGAAGCGGTATGTCAGCATGGCGAAGGAGTTGATGGAGTCGTTGGCTAGATTGGAGTACCACAGTAGCGTTGGGCCTATAAGGGTTACTCTGAATCCTTTGCACACATAGACTTCCAAGTGCTCATGGCCGATTAGGGCGGTGAGCATGTGTTGGCGTTATTGCGAGATGTGCGTATCCGGATCAGTGGTCCCATCGTACAACGTCATGATCGGCCAAGACAATCGCTTGGGGACTTCACTGAAAGTGGTAGCGTCTACGAAGGGCATATCCACATAAAAGTTGGAAGTGCTCTTGATAATCGGTGAAGCTACTCTTGGCAGACGTTTTATCATATTCTCCATGGCTTCTAGCCTCCCTGTTAACATGGCTTATACACCAAGGGCCTCGTTAGCGTTTTCCTCATAGGGTTTGCTAGGGCCGCTATGATGATGAGAGCCAGGGGTTCGGGTTAGCCCTAAGCTTGGAGTCTGATGCGTCCGAGTCTCCTTAACGACCTTCGTTTGCATTTCGCCTAACGGCTCCACCAACGGGACTTTTCTTTTGAATCTACCACGCCTCCCATCGTCTTCGTCGTCGTCATCGTCGTCGGGTTCATGAGCGTCTGTTTCTATCGCCGAGGACTTGAGATCGCATCCTCGTCTTCCAGCTCCTTTAGGCGAGCTTCATTTTCTCTTAGCTTTGTCGCAATCCGCTCGTACTCTTGAAACTTCGCCATGATCGCTGCGTCGTCGGCTATCTCAGGTGTTTCCTCCTCGAGATGGGTTTCGGCAACTTCCTCGGATCTGGACTCAAGGCTTTTGCTAGTTTCTTATTTAGATGAACTCTTAGATTCGCTCATCTCTTTCTCTTTTGTTCTTTTTGAAATCTCCCCCTCCTTCTAGCGCCAAACTGTTTGGAAGTTTTTTTATGATTCTTCGATGGAGAAGAACAAGAACGAAAATCTAAGGATTTTTAGAGAGATTAAAGAGATGAGCAAAGAGTTGTAAAATGATTCTTCTCTATTGATTGATAAGAGAGATCGATTACAATAGTGTGTATTTGTCAAAGTTTTCAGATCCTTGAATTAGGGTTATTCCCTTTGTATTTATAGCCTTCGAATCAGAGTATTTCCATATATTTTATGGATAACTTCTATATTCGAGTCTATCTTATACAATAAGGAATATGTAACGACCGTGTTTTTAAAAACCGGTTCGATATTGTCTTTATTCCTAAACCAGAGTAAACCAAGTCTTAATCCTATTTTAAACCCTAACCTAATCCTACTAATTCCCCAACCACCATCAATAGTCACGTGAAAATAAAAAAAAAATCAGAGAGGAAGATACGAAAGTTGAGAGTTAGAGAGAGATTGGAGACGAAGAAAGTTATCTTGGAGATGAGACAATTGTAGTTTCTTGGTAGACAGCAAAGAGTAGTTATGGGAGATTAGGTGACCGAAAAAGTAAATCTATTTTGATCGATGCCAAATTTTGACAGTAAGTAAATGACTCTTTTCTATACATCTCAGCGAAAATGAATCTGCAATCAGAGTTTTATTGTAAAAGTTACGTGTGTTTTTCCGAAGGGTATTTCTACAGAACGAATCAAGAATCAATCTGAAGAAAAGTCAAGAGCCGTTAATTAAACCAGTGAATCGGGATGTGGAGCTTTCTGGGTAAGTTTTCCATTCAAATATATATCTTCTCCAACAAACGAATCTTCATTTTGAGTTATGTACTTAAAATTATAGGTGTTTTTGTGAGGAGTATTGTTGCAGTCCGCATCTGCTACCAGCCTAAAAGAAAAGGATGTTTGGATGGTCAAACGGCATTTGACCGGAGTAAAATTGGTGTCCACGTCTAGAGGATTCAAAGGGTTTCGTTCTGAACGGAGGGATCGTTCTATTAACGGTTAGAGTTTTAGTTATTTGTCTTTTTCTGTTAAGGTTCAATTCTGCCAGAAATCAGAGTTGTTCCAGTTTTGTCGGATTATTGGTCGGGTTGGTTTACTAGTCGGGATGGGTTATTGTTTGGTTGGATTATTTATCGGTTTAAGTTAGCGGTCAGGTTGACTGAGTTGGATTACGCCCGATTTTACCGCTGACTTGATTGTTAATCGTTGATTTGACCGTGAGCCATTAATTGACCATTGATGACAATTTGACTAATGACTCTGATTATTGACCTTTGACCAGCTTGGTTAGTTAATCCGATTTGATCGGTTTGGTTAGGTTGTGTCGGTGCTTCCATTTTTCCTTTTTTAAGCAAAGCCTAGTTTGTGATAGTTCTAATTTAAAAGTTCTCATTTCATTGTCGTTGTGTTGCGCGGTTGTTTAAAGGAAACAAAAGGCAATGAAGCTTTAAAATTTGTAAAAGCCCGTTTCTTAACAATCACACAATCCGCAAGTGCACGGATATGTCATTGTAGTACTTTGGGGTCGAACCACAAGGAGCANCAACTTTGGGAATACACACTCAAGTCTAATCTAAGCGATCAAAGAGGGTTGGGTTTGTTTTTGGGTTTTCTCAAGATAACATAAACAAAAGTAAAGCAAAAAAGTAAATAACTCTAATGAAAAGCATAAACTTAAATAAAGAAAGCAAATACAAGCATAAAGATGT
>OVAN01010766.1:0-15383 GCA_900406275.1 Anastatica hierochuntica | reverse complement strand
AATATTTAAAATAATTCATTAAGGATAATCATGACCTTATTTAAATAAAAAGTTAACGAAATATTTTATTTATTAATTTTTATCTAATAATTTCGTTTTTATTTTTATTATTTAAAATAATTAATTTATTAATATCAATTTATTATTTAAATAAATAGTTCATTAAGGCTAACAAAGTAATCAACCAATCCAACTTTTAATATGGTCCAAACTAACTTGATACTTAATATATAAGATTAAATTTGTGTCGAGAATAATAACTGCACACACACATATATAGATCTATAAATTATATATATATATATATATTATAAATGTGTTGTTTGCAATTAATTTTGTGGAAATGCAAAATTTATATTTAATTTTACTAAGGAAAGGGTAAACCAAATACATATGATTTATTATTTTAAACAATCATATAATTAAAACTATGCAACAACCAATCCTTTTTTTCATACGTAGTAAACAAATAAGAAAAATTAGTATACAAAAATCTAATTAGATTTGCATCAAAATTTTTAGGTAACCATTAATATATTTATATTTTTTTCTATAATCCCATATAATCCTCGTTCAAAATTAATTTCAACTACTATTTAAATGTACCAAAAATCTGATTTATTATTTTAAATATCCTATATTCGTTTTAAATATTCTATATATTTGCATAAAATAAGTTATATAAAATTCAATTAACATATAAATCAAAAATGAATATATAAAAATTAAATCTAATCAACAACAAAATCTATCTCAACACAAATCAAAATATATTGTTTCTATAATCTCTATATTATTATTTGGGAAATACATTTAGAAAAACAACATTATATTTGTAAAAAATTACATTAAATGCCATTGAAAATAAAATATATATAGGATATAATAAGTTTAAAAAGTGCTAAAAAATATAATTAAATAAAATAAATAAAGAT
Organism: Anastatica hierochuntica; assembly: GCA_900406275.1. Taxonomy (NCBI): domain Eukaryota; kingdom Viridiplantae; phylum Streptophyta; class Magnoliopsida; order Brassicales; family Brassicaceae; genus Anastatica; species Anastatica hierochuntica. The sequence continues at coordinate 14,448 of OVAN01010766.1, read as the reverse complement.
TAATTTACAGAAATACACTTAAAAGGAAAAGAAATTTTACATTTACACCTGTCTTTTAATGGTTCTCAAATATACACCTCCTATTTGCACAAAAGTCGCAAATGCCCTTTTTATCTTTTTAAAAATAAACCCTAATAGGGTTTAAGGTTTAGGGATTATAGTTTAGGGTTTAAGGTTTAACTGTTAGGGTTTAAGGTTTAGGGGTTAGGGTTTAAGGCTTAGGGTTTAGGGTTTAATTATTAGGGTTTAGGGTTTAGAGTTTAAGGTTTAGTGATTAGGGTTTAGGGTTTAGCTATTAGGGTTTAAAGTTTAGGAATTATGGTTTAGGGTTTAGGGTTTATCGATTAGGGTTTCTTTTAGTCTAGGGGTATAATGGTCTTTTTCATTAAAAACGGAGGTGTAAAAATAAAATTTTTTCAAGCAGGGATATTTTTGAAAAACAGACAATACAAAGGTGTATTTTTGTATTACCATATCTTACGTAGATTCTTTTAATATCTTTTTAAAAATCCATCAAAATAAATATAATTATGTTTTAAAATAAGTAAATGAAATCTTAAAATTTATGATAAAAAAGTAAATGAATCTTAAAATTTAATTTAATAATATGATTCAATTAAGCAACTTAACCAATACTGGAAATATTTAATCTAACTAAAAATTTACAAATTAATTATGAATTTTTTAATTTTGCTTAAATTTTAAATTATCATAAATTTTTTAATAAAATATGACTCCGCATTATACGCAGATTTAAATCCTAGTTCATTATTAATCTATTTCAAGTGGATAATAACATACTAGTAATTGATTGTAAAAAAATCATACATTAAGTTGAATGAATATAACTATTGATAATTATTATAAAAAAGTTTGATCTTATGATTTTTGTAATTTCTTTTCATTTTGATGAATTGGTTTATGAAAAATGGAGGTGTTTTTCTTATACTAAAATATTTATATGGACATGTTTTCATTAATATATGCATTGCTGAGACTAACTGGAAGATTAACGAATAATTATATTAATGTTATCTTTTCTTAAAAAATTTTGTTCAGTCTAAATATATTTTATAAAATATTGTATTTTATATTCCATTATCTTATTAAAATAGTAGTACACACCATTTTTCATATGTGATTCTTTTAAATTGAATGTGTTTTAGATATTGTAATAAATGTATCTAATGATTAAAAGAAATAAATCTAACTCTAATTATTCATTCACATATTCCAACAACATATTGGAATATTCCAATTTTTTTTTCAGATAATTATTATTAAAATTGTGAACCAACATAATTTTTTTACGAAGAACCAACATAATTTAAAGGGAGACTTACAAAAATACACTTTTGTATTGTCTATTTTTCAAAAATACCCATGCTTGAAATTTTTTTATTTTTACACCTCCCTTTTTAATGAAAAAGACCATTATACCCCTAGACTAAAAGAAACCCTAAACGTTAAACCCTAAACCCTAAACCATAATTTCTAAACTTTAAACCCTAATAGCTAAACTCTAAACCCTAATCACTAAACCTTAAACCCTAAACCCTAAACCCTAATATTTGAGGTGTATATTTGAGAACCATTAAAAGACAGGTGTAAATGTAAAATTTCTTTTCCTTTTAGGTGTATTTCTGTAAATTAATCTAATTTAAAATCATCATTTTTTTCAAAATTTAAATATAGGTATTTTCGAATTAAGAATAAAACCATAATTTTTCAAAATAATTATATTATAATACTAATATTTTCAAAATAAAATTTATTATAAAAAATCACAAAATGATAAAATTTATAAACCTATAAATTTATAAAAAAAATAATTTATATAAACTAGAAAAATTTAAGTTTAATCGTCTAATGTTTTAAAAAAAATACTCCAACATGTTTGTTTCACGGTATTTTGAGTATCATAAATTATCCAAATCGAACCATACCCAAATTTTTACGATTATCCGAGGAAACCCGCGAATATGCAAATCCCAAATCTAAATCTGAATCCGGAATTCGATATAACTTAAAGACCTCAAAATTTTGATCTTGAATCCGAATCTAAAACCCGAAATAACCAAAAAATTCGAACCCAATACTCGAAAAATCCAAACATAAACATTCATAAATTAAATACATGAAAACTAAAAAAACATCCGAGCAATCGCACAGGTTAAACTCTAATTATAAATTACGTTTTATGTATATGTCTATAAAAACATGATTATAGAAAAATATATATTAAGTGGAACCAAAGAAATCATTATTAATAGCATTATATGTAATTATTCTAGTAAATAAAATCTTATTTTAAATAATAGTTGAGAGTGCATGACACATAAGGAGTTGCATCCCTGTAAATAGCACATCAACTAAATGTTTTTTTATGATTCTTAATTACTAAATAAGGGATTATATAAACTTATTATTCTTTTAGTTTAATTATTTTATTTGGAGTTATCCATAATATACATTATACATCCAAAAGTTGATGTTTTAGTATGATTCACAGAAAATATCGTTTCTTATTTTTTAGTTTCGCAAAAAATCTCACAATTTTCTTTTAACATGAAATATAGAGTTTGGGGAAACACAAAAGATAACGAAAAAACGATGCCCAGATCCACATGGTGTGGACATAGACAATGAATGTCATAGCTATTGTAACGACCAAGGTTTTCTCGGCGGTTTTTGCAAAGGCTACACCAATCACTATATGTGTGCGTGTTATGAAGGATAAACAAACATCTTCACTGATTCAAATTTCTAGTCATATTTAAAGATGTATCTCTTCTCTTTAATAATTGTTCTTATCAATTTCTTGTATGAATAATAAGAATAACTAGTTGAAATGATGAATTAGTGTAAAGCTCAAGTGCCGACAAATGTGTTGTTTTTCGTGTCAGTTTGTGTCCGCAATTTCACAGCATATCCAACATGTTTGATCAACCATAATTATGCTAAGTTTTGTTACCACTGGCACTAGTTACGTTAAATCAACAAATCTTTCCTAATAAATGATTTTTTAACTACTTACTAGAGTTTTAGCTGCCCGCAACTTTTTTTAAATTTTTTTTTTGTAAATGATTGACCATGTTTAGATTTTTCGAATATTGGTTTAGAATTTTCGGTTATTTCGAACTTTAGATTTGGGTTCAGGTTCAAGATCGATCAATCAAGGACTCTAAAGTAAAATCCACAGTGCATATTTTGCACATTAGACGTACATGTCTTCACCAAAACAACGGTTACTTTTGATTGCACTATTGGTTTTTCTTTTAACTACCCCAAATGAAATCTAACTCATCTGACTACATTATGTCAATAATATAGTTCGATCAAACGGTGGAAACCCTTACAAACAATGTAAATTTTCTGATCCTCAACACGATTGTACATCTTCATATGTCCATTTAAAGAAAAAAAATGTTCAGCTCATCTCTAAAAAGCTTTAAAAACTCTAAAATAGATTAAAAGATACTAAAAACACACTTTGACTCGATAAAGAACTCAAAAACAAATAGCAAAAAATGGTGAAAATGGAGAATATCAATGACCATCACCTTTGTTAATTTAGTTCAGAAAGAATGTATCTACAAAGTTTGGATAATGTTTGATTTGATGGCGAGATCTTAGGATCTCGGGTTTACTTGTCGACAAACTTATGTGGGTGGAAGACTGGATCTTCTAGTTTTTATTGAGTCGTTCTTTATCCAAGTTATTTTGGTTCCAATGCGTCATGATGGATTGGAGTTTAGACGTGTAGTATGGTTAGTTTCCATGCCTAAGAGAATTAAGATGTTGTATGCTTTTGGCAAATTGATTATGGTTCTACTGTCTTGTTTAGTTTTATCATTATAGCTGAGTTTTGAGACATGTTTGACTATGGCGGAGCTAGAAGTTACATTTGATGGATTAATTTTTATAATAACAGTGTAACCAAAAAATTATAATAATATGGGTAAAAATAATTAAAAGGGTAAATTAGTTTTGGAACATTTTAAATAGGGTCAAAAAGCAAAAATTATAACCAATTTGCCAAGTTTTCACCCAAAATTACAGAAAATATATATTTTTAAAAAATCTATTGGGTTCAATTGATACCACTAGCTATACCATACCTCCGTCCCTGTGTTTGGCTTCAATTTAGTTATCTTTTTCAATGGTAGTTTATTGTGGAGTTATCTTCTAGCTCTCTACAAATTTTCTTCAGAGTTTTGGGTTAGTTTTTCTGTAACGATCCCGACCCGGAATCGGGATTAAACCGTGTCAATCAACCCGGTTCGGTTCAAACCGTAGGGATCGGTTTAGCAGAACCGAAAACCCTAGGGTTCCCTGCGTCTCCTTCTTCCTATTTAAGCGTGCCTTCGCCTCGAGAAACGCTCCATCCCGAAACCCGTAGCGAAGCTCTGTCGAAATCCTTCTCCGAAACCGCAAACCCTAGCCGTCGAGCCGCAATCGAGCCACCCGAGCCTTTCCGCGAGCCATAGCTGCCGTTCCCTCTCCTCCGCGCACCACCGCCATCGACCCGGGCCTCCCAACCTGATTCGAGCCACCGATCGACGCCGCTGCCCTCGGAAACCGCGCCGCAACTCCTCCCAGCTGCCGATCGAGACATCCCGCAGCCGTCACCGTCTACCCGAGTCTCCGAGCCGCCGATCCGAGCCTCACAGCCATCACCCGAGCTTGATTAACCCTCCCAGCCGCCGTCTCCGTCGAATCGTGAGCCACATACCATCACCGTAGCCGTCGAGCCTCCGATCGCGCCGCCGCTCGACCCGAATCGCAGCCCCCAGCCGTCGTATTCTCGAGACCGCGAGTCTCCCGCTGCGTTTTCGCCGCCGCCGCTAGATATCGCGAGGTGAGCATTTCCGCGATTCCGCGTTTCGCGTTTCCGTTGTTTCTTTTTCCGCGTTTCCGTAATCGTTTCCGTAGAATCAGATCGTTTCCGTAAGTTTCCCCGTGCCCGGTTTTAGGAGTTTCCATTTATGGAAACTTTCCATTTTTATCAAGTTCCCAATCTGGAAGGTTTCTATTTTTTGAAAGTTTCCTTTTCAGGAAAGTTCCTATTTTGGGCAGGTTTTCCCGATTTAGAAAGTTTCCGTTTTTAGAAAGTTTCCATTTATGGCAGGTTTCCATGAATGAGAAGTTTTCTTTTGAGCCGGTTCCGGATTAAGGTCTAATCCGAGTTCCTTCTTTGGTTCAGGTCCCGAAATCCAGTACTTGTTCCGGAAGCATTCAACGCCCAGTCTCCGCATCTGCAGTTGCCAAGGTGAGGCGCTATTCCCGTAGCTAATCCCCCGTAGAGCTACCTTAGGATGTTTTCATTGCTAGCATAGGATTAACGCGTCTTGATTGTTGTCCTGTTTGAGAGTCGAGTCAGTCTGTCTGATGCTTGAACTAGTGGTCTAGGAGATTGAACTAGTGTAATAGGATGTGATGTTATGCGTTTGTATGAGTTGTGGGAGTGAAATCGCCCCCGGAGAAGTGAAAGGAAGCCCTGAGTCCACACAAACCGGGGAGTTGGTGAGTGAATTTAGTCGGTCACTGTGGTGGTTGCTGGTAGGTTAAGACGTCTTGGAGAAAACCGGGGGTTTTGTTTAGGACATCTTTGTATGTCATGTATGCTTGTGACACAATAGGTGTCTGCTTGGTGCTAATTCTATGTTATCTGTGAATGCATGTTAAGTCTGTTCCACGGTGTTGCATGTCTAGAAATTCCATGTCTCACTGGGTGATTCCCCTGTCATTCACCCCTCTCTTTCCCTCGTCCCTCCCCCTTTTTTTTTTGTCCCTACAGGTGAGTATGACGAGCAGCTGGACAGATGATGGAGGAACTGGGATGTTCGTTTGGGACCGGGTTTTATTTAAATTGTTTTCCATGTTTTGATTCGATTTTAGTACTCTTTTAGTCTTGTTATGTTTCTTTTCTGTGGGATAAAAGACTCTATTCACATATGGAGCTCTACCTAGCAACAAGATGAATTTATCCTTGTGATGAATTATTTAGACTCGAATATGATTTAAGATTTTATTAGAATGCTCTGGGAGATTGTTTGTGAAGGAGAAGTTAGTTAGAAAAGATAACAGATCCGGGAGGGACCTTGGCCAGGTGAACCGGGGTGTTACATTTTCAAGGCGAAACAAATTAGATTTGCAGCTCCTCTCTTGCGAGAAAGTGGTCAATTTTTTTCTATAGATGGATGAGATTAATTTGTGAGTCTCCTCGTATAAAAGTTATTAATTTTTTTATGGTGATTTCCCTTTCAAATGTCAATGTTTTTCTTGAACCAATATCGTCTTGCGTGTTGTTCTCTTTGGAGAAAACGAGTTGAAGTTGCTACTTTTGTTTCGAATAATTTCAAGCGTGCTTTTTTTAATGTTGTTGTTGTTGCCGGTTGAGTGGGAAGTTTTTTCCTTATTTAGGATTTCTAACATTATAAAAGAACGTTATACCATGATGATGCTCATTTTTCCGGCTAAACTTCATTGTTTTTTTTTGTCAACAAACCACAACGGACCGGTATAGCCCATTTAGCCCCATATATTCTCTCCACTATGTAGTGGAGGAGGCTAGAACCCTGGTGCCTGAGAATTGGGTCTGGAGACTCAATCACCGGGTTATAATGTCCTCGGCGTTAAACTTCATTGTTTAGTGGCTTAGTTTTAGGAGTAGAATTCTTTGAATTCAAAATGCATAATCTAGTTTCTTATTGTCATTTAGAATTTCATGTTTGTTTGCTGACTTAAGTACTCCGCAAACTATTTTTCCGGGTTGTTCGTATAACAACAAATGAAAAAACAAATGTACCGATTCTAAAATGATATCATTAGTTCTTTATAACAAAATCAAGATAAAGTGAATTTGTGATCTAACAAAAAAAATTATTAATTTGTTTTTTTGGTTTTCCAAAAAAGTATATTAGAGGAGTATTACAAATTTTCCCATCCTCTATTAACAAACTTAAAAGAAAATGGAAATTGGGAATAAAATGGTAAAGACTTTTTTTGGAAACGAATTGGAATGTTTGATAGTTAATTATGAATTTTTTTGTTATTGCATGTAGTCTCTCGTTAAGATATTAGAAATTTTCTATAAAAATGTTAAATATTATTAGAGAAAATTAGTTAAGTAGATTTTTTTAATCTATGTCTCATGTAACTAATCTTTTTTTAAAAGGTTTGGGAACTTAGACTTTTTAATAATATAAACCCCATGATATCCTTTTATTTGTTCCTAAATAATTAATAATGAACAATAACAACATTTAAAATATTATGAAATGAAAAAAAATGAAAATTCAATTTCAATGTATTATATTTTGATGTACTTCAATTTCAGCCAAAAAAAAAATCAAAATCTCTTTACGAACATTCGAAAACCCCCAATTCCCTTATGAATCCTAATCCAGAATTTGAAGAGTCGTAAATTTTCCTCACCTCTTAATATGTTTTTATCAAAAAAAAACTGAATCCAACGTCGTCCAAACTACGTTCAACCGCGTAGTCTTCTAAAAGCATTATTTTCAAGTTATGGAGAGTTGTATTCAATTCCAAATTAAGAACATGAACACATTTTTCTACATCAATAATAATTCTCCATTCATTATCGAAATGATCTCCACACACCACACATTAATAAATCTGGAACATAATGATCTGCAAAATATTGGTTTCATTAAGCTTTGTAGTTATTGACAGAACACGAAAATTAAGAAAAAAGATGACTAATCTAGAACCTAATATTAGAAACTGTTCTAGTTTAGGTAGCTTAATGTGTATTTTATATTAGGTAATTTAGACACTGTTCTAGATTTGATAATTCATGATGTATTCTAAATTAAGTAGGTTGTGTTCTACGTATAAAATCATGAAATTATAAGGAATTAAAATTTTACCTTAATTCCTGAAAGAAAAATAATACAATCGCGTCCAGAAATTTACGAAGAACAAAGTGATGCCTGATAATATAGGAGAGAAAATCATTGGTATGTTTTTTTTTTACATATTCATGACCAAAACTTCGTCTTATAGATATATGGTTGATGACACTTACTTTTCTTTCTGGTTTTCCAGAAATTCTCCACCCTCAACCTTCTGATTTTACTGTCAATTTCTCACAAAGGGATTCATGGAACGTTTTAACGTGTAAAATTAAATATATAATCAAATAATATTTGTTAAAATCTTAGGAAGGTTGATATAATAAGAGAAAAATAGTTAAATAGGTTTTTTAACCTTATTATTGTGAATCTAAACCTTTTTGTTTTTAGACTATGTAAATTACTATATTAACCTTTATAAAATTCTAACAAATATTGTTTGGTTTTATATCTCAATTTTATTCTATGAGTCACTTTGCGAGAAACTGATCCTTGAAGTGCAAGAGTAAAATTAAAAGGTTGAAGGTGGAGAATTTTTGGAAAACTAGAAGAAAAAGTAAGTGTTATCAACCATATATCTTTAAGACGAAGTTTTTTTTGTCATGAACATAAATCATCCTAATGAGTATCTCTCCTGTATAATCAGGCATCACTCTGTTTTTTTTTTGCAAATTCTGGGCGCAACTGTGTTATTTTTCGTTCAAGAATCAAGATAAGATTTTGATTCCTTATAACTTGGTGATTTTGTATGTAGAACACAAACTACTTGATCTATAATATATCGTGCATTACCTAATGTAGAATAATGTCCAAATTATCTAATCTACAAGACGCATAAAGCTACCTAATCTAGAATACACATTAAGTTACCCAATCTAGATTATGTCGTATTTTTTTCAATTTTCGTCTTCTGTCAGTAATTATGGAGTTCAATTTTCAAGTAGACCTCAAAACACAATATCACATAGAAAAGAGAGACCAAGAGAGAGAAAGAAGAGAGATTAATAGAGCTCTCTGATGCAAACTTTGAGAGAGAGAGAGAGAGAGAGAGAGAGAGAGATAAAGGACTCGAGAGCAACAGAGGGAAAGAGCGAAGGAGCGAGTTGCGGAAATTGATGGATAGAAGTTGAGAGAGTGAAAGACGGAGAGAGCTAGTTGCAGAGATTGAGAAAGATTTACATTCTTGAAATTTCGGTTAGGGTTCATAAGGGAATTGGAGTTTTGGGATGTTTGTAAAAAGATTTTAATTTTCTGGTTTTGGTTAAAATTGAAGAACATTGAAATATAATACATTGAAAATGAGTTTTTGGTTTTTTTCCCCTCATTTTATAATATTTAAAATGTTGTTATTGTTAAATATTAATTTTTAGGAATAAGTAAAAGGGTATTATAAGATTTACATTATTAAAAAGCTTATGTTCTCAAATCAATTTGAAAAAACATTAGTTAGGGATGTCAATTGGTCTGTCCACGTCCAAATGGGCATGTCCAGATGGAAATTTAATTTTTATGGACATGAATGGTCACACCCAATTAAGACCACATCCAAATATGACCAAACCCAAATAGATCTATATCCAAATGGACTGTCCATGGGTCCAAATATAACAAAACTCATACTTTATAAATATAAGTATTTTTTAAAGATAAAAAAATCGTTGAAGAAATAATCAAAAGAAGCCCACTTAAATATTTAACAAAGTTCCACAAATTGCTGGAATTACTATTTTGGTGAGAAAATTGATGGATTACGTTTTTGGCGGGAAAATTTACGGTTTTGGCAGAAAAATCAGATTTACGGTTTTGGCAGGAAAATTGGATTAACGGTTTTGATGGAAACGTTTTAGAAGGGAAAATCGACTGATTTCCGGGTTTTGGCAGAAAATTAACTAATTTATGTTTTTTGCGGGAAAGTTTACGGGTTTAAGATCTTGACAAAAAAATAATCAATCCATTTGGGTTAATATTGTATCAACCCATAGAATATTACTCATTTTGACATCCTAAGAAATGACATATGAGAGTCTAAGATATAAGCGAAATGAATGAGAAATTATGACAAAAGGAAGAAAAAATTTTCCCAAAATTAAGAAACCCTAATTTTTTTAGTTTTGTTGGATCGTCCATGTCCAAACCAGTTTGGTCCATTTATTTGTGGGTCTAAATAGTTTTTGACCCATTTAGACCGTTTCCATTTGGGCTTAACCATAATTGGTCCATTATAATTTGGACATGGGCAGCTCATGGTTATCATGCCCAATTGACATCTCTACATGAGACATGGTTTAGAAACCCATTTAACTAATTTTCCAATATAATAATTTACATAGTTTAAAAACAAAAAGGTTTAAATTCACAAAAATAAAGTAGTGTTGTGGATGGTGCTTTCTTCTTCGGCCTGGGTTGATAATCGTCTTTAATACTCGTGGCTTTTAGAGCAGTATAAAGAGTTTAGGACGTGAAGCTACCCAAATAATATTGACTAGTGAAGCTCAATTCCATTTCTCCTCCATTCGAATCCGTTTCCTACCTAGTTGATATTTATCTTTTAAGATCTCTTTGTGTTCGTCCCCTAATTTTCCTTTAGTACCTTTTATTATTTTGTTCTTTGTTTCATTAAGTTTTCGATAAGTATGTTTTAGTTAATAGCTCCGGGAGTGATCGTCTATACTCGCCGGCTTGTAGCTTCGGGATTGGTTAACACAATCGCCGGCTTATGTCTCCGGGTTTGGATTTATCCAATTGCCGGCTTTGTATCTATTTTTGTGTTTTCAATAAATAAATATTAGATGAAAAAAAAGATTCATAAAAGTAAAGCTAAAAACCTATTTAGCTAATTTTCTCATAATATTATCTTAGAGAGACCTAGTCAAATCACACAACCTGGCATTCAAAGATTAAATCTATGCCGATCTCTAAGAACTAAGAAGATAGATTTATCATTACTAGGATTTACCAAAGTTCTTGCACAGTCTAAAAAGTCAGACATGATATGATAACATTCCCAAATAATTTTCTAACATTCCCAAATAATTTTCTATTCTTCTGTTTGTTATGCACTAAGTATAGTAGTATTTATTCTATACAAAAAATGGTATATTAGTATTTGGTCGAAAACATCATTTTAGATATATTTCTATTTGCGGTTAAATATCCATTAATATTTGAAAACACTTTATAAATGAATAGTCAGATAAAGTCTTCTAAGCTTATTTATTTGGGTAACAAGGTCTCTCTTCTTGTTAAAATCACATATTTTATTTAATAAGAGAAACCAAATCTTCAAATAAGAAAATGGCTTCTAACAAAATCTCATTTTTCTTGGTTCTTTGTCTATGTGTTCTGTTAACCGCAGGTAACCAACTTCTTTGACATATATTTTTCTTAAATAACTCTTACAATACGATATAGAACTTGTGTTATTCTTTGGATTATTTATTTTTATTTGGTACGAGTCGTAATACGTATTTTTGTGCACATCTCGTAATATACATTATAGATCGAAAAATTGATTCTTTGCCTAATTCATAAAAAATCTTGTTTTATTATTTTATTTGGAATTACTCGTAGTATACATTATACATCCAACAATTTATTTTTCCGCATGATTCATAGAAAATCCCGTTTCATATTCTTTTAGTTTACTAAATAAAACCCTTACTTTTTTTTTAAAAAAAAATTGATAAGAATTCGGAGAAATGCAAATTCCAACGGGAAGACGATGCCCAGATCCAAAGGGAGCGGACAAAAACTTAGAGTGTTTTGGATATTGCACTGACCGAGGTTTTCTTGGTGGTTCTTGTCATGGGTACACCAATCATTATATGTGTGAGTGTTATGAAGGATAACACAAAAATATGATTCAGTTTTCTACTCATATGGTAAACGTGTATCTCTTCTACTGAATTAATAACTGTTCTTCTCAATTTCATATATCTTAATAATAAAAATAACTAGTGAGATTGATGAACTAATATAAAGCTCATGTGTCTAGATATCTAGTGATCTTGGTTCAGTGATAAAAGTCTCTCTACTAAAAAAGAAGGTCATAGGTTCGAGCTGCGTTGAGTCTTTGATTCGACAAATGCGAAAATTTTACCTGATTTGTCCCCACCCTGGAGATTATAGGTCAACAGACTCTGAACCTCCTGTTTATAAAAATAATATTGGTGTAACAGTTATTTTGGGCCCGCAATTTACCTGGAAACAAATATATTCTGATGCAAGCACTCGGACATTAAGAATATAAAATGCAATAAGAGAATATGGGGTAAACGAGTTAAAGCGTCATTATAAAAAAATAGGCGCTTCACTGAATAATTTGATAAGAATGAACAAAACAGACTTGACTATAACTTCAAATCAAATAATATTGTTAAGAAATTTGACCAAACGCTGAGAATTATGGCAATTATAGTTAACAGTTTGTGAGCATCGCATGTCTCACATCCGTAAATAATAATTAGTTGATCATGATCATAAGTTCACAGTCGCAAATAGAAGTCAAAGTGTGTATTCACGGTCGCAAATAGAAGTGAAGTGTTCATAATTGCTATTTATATTATAGAGTTTTTTCTGGGAGTGGAGAAAGAGGCCTACAATGGTGACCTCTTTCCCTTATATTCACTCATTCTTGTTATAATACCAATTACATTTGATGTCATTTAAATTATATTTAATGTGTATCACTGTGATGACAATTCTCTATTCGATTTTGTAATTCCACAAGATCTTCACATGTGCTCATATCCCACGCACCAATGCCCGTCCACGTGAATGTGCCCATACACGCGCCATTGATTCTTAGCTAATTTAGTAGGGCATTAACTCCCTTCCCCCTGTCTGACAAAGTATTGCAGTCCATCGCTTCACGAACGCGAACTGGGTTGAGGATCAAGTTTCCAACATTACCACAAACTTCGTCACGGGCGTGTATTGAGGTTAAAAATTCACCACCAACAATTTACCCCAAATCTTTTATCGGCGGTGTTATCTTCCGAAGTTAGAGGATATTATTTACTTTAAACTTTGAAATGCCTGTGGCTTACGATCGCAAATTGAGTTGTGGGAGTGCGCCTTGAGCCACAAGCTTCACTCTGCATATGCTAACGAGCTGATGCGCAATGAGATGAAGTGTTGCGAGCCATCGCATCACAGGTTGGAATGTCGCTGCGGGCTAGCGTGTCACGAGTTGATGCTCCAATGGCTGGTGTGCTACAAGCTGATGCACTGTGAGCTAGTATGCGATAAGTTGACATGCATTAAGATGGTTTACAACAAGCTAATGCGCAGTAGACTAGTGTGCCGCGAACTAGTGTGCCAGGAGCAGACGCGCCATGGGCTAGTTTACCACGAGGTTAAGCATCGTATGCTGGTGTATTGCGAGTTGACGCGCTGCATATTGGAGTGCCACTCTTTGCTTGGGAGAGGTGAATTAAGCCACTAAGGAGATGTGACATGCTGTTTAGAAGAAATGAGCTCCCACATAGAAAAGGTGAGCTGCACTTTAGAGAGGTGAGCTCCCACTTAAGAGAGGTGAGTTGCACTTTTTAAGAGGTGGAATAGGTGAGCTGCACCTCCAGAAATGTAAGTTGAACTTTAGGAGATATGAGCTCCCACATGCAAAAGGTGACCTGCACCTTCGGAGAGGTGAGCTGCACCTTCAGAGTGGTGAGCTCTGACTTAGGAGAGCTGAGCTGCATATTCAGAGAGGTGAATTGCACCTTTAGATAGGTTAGTTTTCGCTTAAGAGAGGTGAGCTGCACCTTAAGAGAGGTGAACTCCCATTTGGAGGGGTGAACTGCACCTTAAGAGAGATAAGAACGTTACCCTCTTTTCAGAAGTCATCTTTGTTTTTCACTCAAGCAAAATTGGAGAGCTAGCGATGCTCTTTACTCTCATAAATTCACGTTGAAGTCTCACTTTATTGAGGGAGAGCTGAACAGCTCGAAGTTGAAGAACTAGTGTTGGGGTCAAAAACGGTCACAACAAAATCGATTTCTGAAAGCGTAACGGAAACATCGCCTCTCTTTCGAAAATGAAAATCGTAAGAGGATTATCAATTCCGAGGCTCTTGCCATCTAGTCAATCTCCTCTCGACCAAATGTCGAAGCTTCGCGTCTAACAAACCATAAGCGGCCGCTTCGCAAAGTCCAGTCACTCGCGGGTAACTAAACGCGAGAATAACGAAATCAACGTCCGAGACCTCCGAGAAATCTCAATAAACGAGTTTCGGAGCGATAAGAAGTTACCGTAAACGAGGATAACCGCGTCGCTTCAGAAATACGAGCAATACGAACAATGGCAAGTCTAGCCGCTTCGGAAATACGTTTTTTTAGAATGAAAATCTGGTTCAAATTAGCATATCAATGATGTTTTTAAACTCTAAATCACCCATACATCATGAAGAAGTGCAACATATCCATCTAAACCACCTAAACACCCAACACCGAGAAATCATACACTCAAGACTGTGTCTAAACCACATAAAATACTCAATCCTACCTAAGCAAAAAGAAGGATCATGTCTACCCTATTCTCTCCATTGTTTTTACACATGTGTGTA
>OVAN01010765.1:0-15383 GCA_900406275.1 Anastatica hierochuntica | reverse complement strand
GGAGGGTTGATCGTTAACTCCGACCAAAACTCAGATCGGTACCAAAGGCCTATTCTAAGGGCCTCGATGGCGACCTGGTCATTGGGATTCGAGAGTTTGATTCTTATAGCTATGAACTTTTCTATATAGACGCGTAAGGAGTCTCCCACTCCCTGTCTGATTTTCCAGAGGTCAGCCTCAGAGGCTTGTTTCTGGATATGGGTTGAGTATTGCTTCATAAAGGCGTTGGTTAACTGGTCAAAACTATCTATCGAGTTTGGATCGAGACCTGAAAACCATACGAGAGCTGTTCTAACCAGGTTTTCGGCAAATGTTCTACAGTAACCTGCTTCACATTCTTCTTTTGTGAAATGCGCTTTCGCGATCGCCAATCGGAAGGCTCTTAAATGTTCTCAGCCCCTAACGGGAGCTCGATCCGATCTTGCCAACACAGGAACAACCACTCAAGGGCTTTCCAGCGATCACAACACAAGACCCCTGACCCTCGGAGAGTCTGAAAAACAGGCTACTATCGGACCCCATCCTCCAGCACCAGCCGCTAGTTAGGTGTCGAACAAACTCTCCGAGACCCGCCAGATGATGCTCCAGCAGGTAAATAGAACCCAAGAGAATGAACGCTTGGTTCACCAGTTGGTATCTCGGCAACAACAATTTGAGGAGGTAACGAGGTCTTTGGCTCCATCGTCTCAGCCTTCGCAATGACGAGCCTCCGGAGTAACCTTATGAGACCTTGTCACCGATCCCTTATTTCCTCATGGTCGCTTAAAATACTCCCTCGATATCACAATACCTGAGGGTCAGGGACCTTCCTTTCAAACACCTGTTTCATGAACGGCCCTTGTGTTCAACCCACCAGCTATCGCTGCGATGGGGACTAAATTTGCTAGCACAAGCTTCAAACATTCTCAGGTCCCTTGACAGATACCTGAGTAAATTCACCATTTACCTCCACCACCACTTATATTCAGGTCTGATGGAGATACCTCAAATATGTCTGGTGGCAGAACCTCAGCCTCGATCAAGCAGGCCCGAACCTCTCCCTCGATCTAGAGGCTCAGGGACGAACGAAAGCTGCAACCGCAGCTAACCCGAGCCTCTTAGCTGATCGCGCTCAGCAAAATAACCCAGGGACCCAAGAGAGACCCGCCTCTCCAGCCACATGGGGGCACGATCAAACTTGGTTTCGTCGGGAACCACTTAATCAGGCACCTGTCGACTACTAAGCTATCCTTCCTTTGGAGGGACCTGAGGCTATCCGAAGGTACATGGAGAGGACACATGCAGCTCTTTAAAAACGAAACGCCCAGGTCTACAATGCCACTAGTTCAGCTCCCAAAATTGAGAGCATAATTGAAGAAACCCGAGGAACCCCGTTTACTGACAGAATCGCGAATTCTTATATCAGAGATACATGAAAGCTACGGATTCCCGAGTATGACGGAACATCGGATCCTAAAGCTCACCTAAGAGCCTTCAGATTAGTTATCGTCAAAGCGCACTTCACTCGTGAAGAGTGCAAAGCAGGCTATTGTCAAACTTTCACAGAGAACCTTACAAGAACAACTCTTGAGTGGTTCTCTAGTCTCGAACTAAATTTGATAGATAGCTTCGATCAACTAACGGAAGCTTTCATAAAGCAGTATTCGACCCACAATAGAAAATAGGCTTCTGAAGCAGATCTTTGGAAGATTAGGCAAGGAGTTGGAGACACGCTGCGAGTTTACATAGATAAATTCAGAGCGGTCAGAACCAAACTCTCGAACCCTAATGACCATGTAGCTATCGAAGCCCTCCGAAGAGGTCTTTGGTATCAGTTTGAGTTTTGGTTCGAGCTAACGGTTAATTCTCCCCCGACAATCGATGATGCATTGCATAGGGTATCTCAATTCATCACTCTGGAGGAAGAAATTGCAGCAATGGACAAAATCCATAAGAAACCTCAGAACCCTCTGAGAGCTGATTCCCAAGAAGCCCAGAGACCCGCCAAACGAGGCAATCTCCGAAACAATCAAACCATGGGGGAGCATTCTTATGCCATAAAGAAAACACCTGAAGATAAACTTGTGGCAACGACAAGCAAGGCCCCATGGACCAAGGCTTATGACAAAAAAAAATTTTTCGTATCACGAAAGGAAAGGCCATTCAACCGAGGAGTGTGGGGACCTTCAACGGTAGCTAGCAGCGAAAGTCGCCGCTGGAGGAATAAAAGACATAAATCTAAAGAAGCTGGTACCTTCCAAAAAAGAGCTCCGAGGGAGACCTACCCGAAGTAGAACATGTTGCTTGAAAAAGAAACCGATTTGCCACCACAGGCTCCCAAGAAAACAGTTGACATGATCCTTGGGAAATGTTCCAAAGGGAAAATCCTCCAGGTTGGGGCTCCGAAACCTCTAGTTGAGGGAACGATTGTTGTCTTATTTGATAAGACCTCGAATCACAAACCTTTCGACTCGAGGGTTTATTACATTCTCGGAGGTTCTGATATCTGTCAGGAATCCCTAAATTCGATTAAAGGTCATCTGCGCAAAGCTGAGTCCAGTAATCGAACAAGGCCTCCTGTTCTGGAACCTAACACTAAGATATCTTTCTGGGAAAGCGAGACTCTAGACCTCGACGAACCCCACAATGACACTTTAGTTATCACACTCAATGTAGCTAGATACGAGGTACCAAAGCTGATGGTTGACACTGGAAGCTTCGTTGATCTTATTTTCTATAATTCCTTAAAAGGGATGGAGATAGATGACTACGAGATTATCGGTCAGAAGGCTCGTAGGTTTCTCTAGGGAAACAGCTACCTCTTTGGGAACTATCAAACTCCCAGTCATAGCCTCTGGGGTCATGAAGATGGTTAATTTTGTGGTAATTGACAAACAAACTCCGCTTCATGCAATCTTGGGGAGAACCTGGATTCATAAAATGAAAGCAGTTGCGTCAACTTACCACCAATGCGTAAAATTCCCAACCCCTGAAGGGGTAGCTACAATTCAGGGTAGCCAAAAGATATCTAGAATTTGCTACCTATGAGGTTTCCAAATTATTAGGGAATCAACCCAATAGCAATTACAGATCCGGGAGCAGCAAGCGATGAACCAAAACATCTGAAGTCCCCTAATGAACTTCACCAAGCAAGTTTGCATTGACGAAGCTCACCCCGAAAAATATATCTGCATTGGATCGGAGTTACCTTCCGAAATCAAGGATAAACTTGTTTGCTTTCTTAAAGATAACGTTAAAACCTTTGCATGGTCCACTAGTGCCATGAAAGGTATTGACCCAAGTGTAACTACACACAAGCTTAACGTGGATCCAACGTTTAAGCCTGTAAAACAGAAACGACGCAAACTTGATCATGAGAATGCTCAAGCCATGAATGGCGACGTCGATCAACTGATAAAGCTGATGCAATTCGAGAAGTCCACTACCCTGACTGGTTAGCCAATCCAGTGGTCATCAAAAAGAAAAACGGAAAATGGAGGACATGTGTCGATTTCACTGATCTAAACAAAGCATGTCCCAAAGACGACTTTCCACTACCGCATATTGATCGTTTGGTTGAGGCAACCGCCGACCATCAACTATTATCCTTCATGGACGCCTTCTCAGGATATAATCAAATAATGATGGATCTTGAGGACCAAGAAAAAACTGCCTTTATAACAGAACGTGATATCTACTGTTACAAAGTCATGCCTTTTGGCCTAAAGAATGTCGGAGCCACCTACCAGAGGCTCGTTAATAAAATGTTTGCCCGACAGCTCGGAAAAACAATGGAGGTCTACATAGATGACATGTTAGTCAAATCCTTAAATGGAGAAGACCACGTCAATCACCTCAGGGAATGCTTCGATATCCTCAATAAGTATGATATGAAGTTTACCCCGCTAAGTGTATCTTTGGGGTCCCGTCAGGGAAATTTCTAGGTTACCTCGTAACCGAACGAGGTATCGAAGCTAACCAAAAATAGATAGCAACTTTCCTGGAAATTTCGTCACCAAAAACCACCAGAGAAGTACAAATGCTGACTAGACGAATCGCCGCCCTGAACCAATTCATTTCCAGATCTACTAACAAATGCCTTCCATTCTACAAACTTCTGGAAAATGATAAGAAGTTTCTATGGGATGAAAAGTGCGAGGAAGCTTTCAGGCAGCTGAAATCTTACCTCTCTCAACCTCCCGTACTGTCCAAGCTAGTAGAGGGAGAACCGTTATACTTGTACATTGCTGTATCTCTAGCCGCAGTCAGCGGCGTATTGGTACGAGAACAGCAAAATGAGCAGAGACGTATCTATTACATAAGTAAAAGTCTAATAGACGCAGAAACCAGGTACCCAACTATGGAGAAACTAGCTTTGGTTCTCATAACCGCAGCTAGAAAGCTCTGACCCTATTTACAATCACATTCAATTGTCGTAATGACCTCCCAAATATTACGCATGGTTCTACATAGTCCTAGCCAATCTAGACACCTCGCTAAATGGGCCATCGAGCTCAACGAATGCGACATAGAATACAGACCTCAAACCGCAACTAAAGCTCAGGTTCTAGGCGACTTCGTCATCGAGCTAGCTACCGAACATCTTGACGCTGACTAGATAACTCCGAAATGGACTCTCCACGTCGATGGAGCATCCTCGAAACAAGGCTCCAGAATCGACTTAAGGCTAACTTCCTAAGCCGGCGAAATAATCGAACAATCTTACAAATTAGGCTTCAACGCTTCAAACAACGAAGCTGAATACGAGGCACTCATTGCAAGCTCGAAATTGGCAATAGGGCTTGGGATCCGAGAGCTCAATGCTTATAGCGATTCCCAGCTAGTGGCTAGCCAGTTTTACGTAGAATATGAAAAAAGGGACGAAAGAATGGGGGCATACCTCGAGGTCATCCAAAACCTCACTAAATAGTTCGATAAATTCGAGCTAACGAGAACTCCCTGCAGAGAAAACTCCTCTGCCGACGTTGTAGCAGCATTAGCCTCCACTTCAGACCCCCTTATCAAATGAATCATACTAGTTGAAGGTATATACAAGCCTAGCATTGATATAGCTACCAAAGCTGCAATCAAAAACGATTCAAAAGAACAACAGGATGACGCTCAGCCCTAGGTAGTAGCCAGCACAGCTATCTGGGATGAATCTCCTACCCAAGTTCTTACTTCATTTTTGTTCCCAAAAACCAAATTCTGCAATTTCAAAAGGCAAGCCTCTGGGGGCACAATCCAGACTCAGAACCTATGCATATCCACAACAGGTATCTCTGAAAGTAGAAATTCCTCGGAACTTGATTCTTGAGATACCTCTGGGGGCACGATCCAGACCCCAGACTCGAATACAAGCACAGAAGGTATTGCTGAGAACAAAGACTCTACGGAGTCCGATTCTCAGAATACCTCCGGGGGCACGATCCAGACTCACAAAGAGCCCGGT
Organism: Anastatica hierochuntica; assembly: GCA_900406275.1. NCBI lineage: Eukaryota > Viridiplantae > Streptophyta > Magnoliopsida > Brassicales > Brassicaceae > Anastatica > Anastatica hierochuntica. Next base: position 9,952 of record OVAN01010765.1, on the reverse strand, counting down.
AGTGACCGAAAGCCTGTAAATGAACCAGCACAAGATCTTCCCATATCTCACCACGATAAAGTCCTTGGATGAAAATATTGGAGAATTCCAATTTTTCAATAAATTCGGGAGGGTGTAACCCCCCCCCCCCCCCCTCCCCCCACAAGTGGGAGGCTTGAAAACTTAAAGCGTTAAGCGCAATGTATTGCATAATTGACTCCAACTTTTATAAACGAAGCGTATCAGGGCCATACCTTAAGTGCGTTCATGGCCTTGACGCTCGAAAGCTCAGGGAAAAAGAACACGAAGGCTCATGCGGAAACCACTCCAGTGGCTGAGCCTTAGTCATTCGAATCAAAAGACAAGGTTACTTCTGGCCAACTATAATCGCAGACTGCGAGACATACTCATCCCAATATGATAAGTGTCAAAGACACGCCCCGAAAATTTACCAACCGAAAAGGTATCCTCGATATATGCACCTAACCCCTTTATGCGGTGGTCCATGAATGTTTTAGGACCCTTAGTAGCTTCAGAAAAAGGGCAGCAAAAACTATGTTTCCTGTTAGTCCTAACCGATTACTTCACTAAATAGATAGAAGTTGAGGCTCTCTAGTAGGTAACCAAGTTTGAGGTTGAAAGATTCGTATGGCGAGACATCATATGTCGTCATGGGGTCCCTTACGAAATCGTAACAAATCACATTTTATATCCGATGACTTCACAACATTCTGCGAAAAATGGAACATATGCCTCACTACGTCCACACCTCGATACCCTCAGGGAAATGGATAGGCAGAGGCTGGTAATAAGTCAATTTTAGCAAACCTCAAGAGACGTTTAGGTACCAACAAGAAGTCTTGGTCGGATAAGCTAGCTGAGGTTCTATGGGCATTTCGTACTACCCCAAGAAGAGCTACAGAGGAAACCCCCTTCTCTTTAGCTTATGGGATGGAGGATATAGTCCCAGCCGAAACCTCATTCGGAAGCTTCCGACTAAGCCTTTGCACCTTGAACCCTAAAACCAATGACCATCTGTTGCTAGACAACCTAGACCTGATCAAAGAACGCCGAAATCAGGCACTTATTCATATACAAAACTACCAACAGTTAATGGCTCGGTACTACAACTCCAAGGTGAGACCTCAGAGATTCGTAGTGGGTGACCTTGTACTACGAAATTTTTTTGACAATACCAAAGAGCGAGGCGCCAAGAAGTTAGGTACCAAGTGGGAGGGTCCGTCTCGGGTCATCCACGTGGTACGACCCGGAGTCTACAAGCTCGTAAAGGTACGAACCGGGGGTACCAGAAATACGATCATGGAAAGCCATGAACCTCAAGAAGTATTATCAATAGGTAATTGCAAACAATCTAACTACGTTAGGCTTGATCCCTTGATAGGGTACATAGGAAGCTCTTTTAATGAGTTCATCCCCCACCTCCTCAAAAACCATCATATTTATTCAAAAGAGCTCATGCGTCTGGATCATCATTCCAAGAGCTACATGCTTCGATCGTCGGACATCTGACAACTAGATCTAGACATATCTGAACAATTCAACTCTAAATTCCAAGATATGCATCTATATTGTAAAGTATTCAAGTACTATAAGAATTAATGATATCTCTTTATCATTTGATAGCATCAAAATTATTACATGTTCCTAGAAACCTGATACTTCATAGGTCTTAAAATCCTATCAGTCAAGTAGAAGTTCCTAGAAGCCTGATACTTCAAAGGTATTAAAATATTAATATCAATTTCAGGTTCCCAGAAACTTGATTCTCAAAAGGTCTTAGAATCCAAATATCAATTACAGGTTCCCAGAAACCTGATTCTGTAAAGGTCTTGAAATCGTAATATCAATTTCAGGTTCCCAGAAACCTGATTTCTCAAAGGTCTTAAATCGTAACATCAATTTCAGTTTCCCAGTAACCTGAGTCTTTAAAAGTCTTAAAACCCTTACATCAATTTCAAGTTCCCAGAAACCTAACTCGTCAAGAGTTTAAAAACTTATTAACAATCTTGGCATTGCCTTTTTATCATTAAGTCTCGAGAAGCTATGTAGGTTCTCCAATCTTTTGGAAACCTTGAACGAATAGTAAAAAAAAAATAACCTCGTACGTATAGGTTAACGAGACCTAACTAGATCAAAACACGATTACGGACGAGTCATATCGAACACAATACCCAATCAAAATTTGGACCAATCGAGCAGTCGTTAAATTGACTGGGACCTAACGGTTCATTTCTCAGATGCCGAAGGCACCTCAGAATTCTGATTATCTTAACCAAATACTAAGCTTTCAAGATTTTCAAGATTACGATAAGGCTTCTATATAAGCCCCGATATTTGAGATATTATGCAAAGCTCAAAAGTAGAATACGAAAATACTTTATTAAAGAAGCACCAAGATGCTTTAAAAAGAAATGGGTTTAAAAGCCTCCCCATGTTCCCTACTCTAAAGATCCGAATGCATAAAGGTTTAAAATCCTCCCTAGGCTACGAGTGCTAAAAACAAAAAAACCAGCAGAAAGGGTTAAAAGGCCTCCTCAGGCACTTAGTCTTAAAAAGAAAGGAGTCTAAGGAAAGAAAAGAGAAGAAGTTACTCCTCCTTGTTACTGGTCTCATCATCTTGAGCCTCCATCGGTATTTGCTCTCGGACCTCTCCGACGTCTACCAGACCCAGGTTTGACCCATGCTCACCAGTCGTGACTTGATTAGTCTCTTCTAAGGCTGAAGCAGGATGGACATCAGAGGTCTCTGAGATCTGAGAAAGCGGGAGTTTGCTCATGGTGAAATCCAAGACCTGAGCTCTTTCATACTTCTCTTTGGCTTCCGGAAAAAGAGCTACCAATCTGTCATGCTCCTCATGAGCACTCGTTATCTCTTGAGAAATCAGGTCCTCCAAGAGTTCGATGTTTGTTTGAATTTCTTGAACATGGATCTTAAGAGAGGTCTCGTCCTTCTTCTGCTGAAACTAATCCTCCAGAATCTTCATGACCTTCTCATAGGCTCCCATTATCTCTTTCTTCCCATGTCTGACAGCTAGGCGAACCTCTGTAGCCTTAGTCTCAGTCATCTCCTTGTTGACAGACATCAAGTCCAACACTTGAGCTTCGGTAGTCTTCTTGGAACTTTCCAAGGAAGAAATCTTCTGTCGAGTTTCAGATCCTCGATCTTCCCATATGAGGCTTCTGACTGAGATTTCAGCTCTTCCACTTGTGCTTGAAGTCTCTCTGATAGTGATCTAAATTGGTCCAACTGTTCCTTAGCTTCTCGAAAGGCATCTTCAACGTCTTGGAGTTCTTTTACATCGGGAAAACCTTTGATTTGGTTCTCGTAGCCTAAAAATGATTTATTCAATGCATTAGCTAGCTGCAAATGAACCAAAATAAGGTCAAAACAAGAATCATAAAACAGGTTCAGATGAGCAAGAAACATCCAAAAGATACCTGACCGAAGTATAAGGCGACATCCAGATAGCCATCAGAATTTGACAATTGAGAAATAGCAGGAAAGGCAAGTCCTATATGCTTCATATGGCGCATTAAAGTCGTTAGCCCCCATGTGTCATCCAAGACTGACATAGGCCCATAGGGGGCGAAGTTCCATGAACCTTGGTTGCTTCTTGATGAAACTGGCCTTGAGTTTCTTTCAATTGATTCAGTTCGAGCTCTTTTTGAAGATGCTCGGACCCTTGACCATCCCTGGTTTCCATAGGGTTCGGAGCACGTCTCCTAGAAGCCTCATCCATGATAACTACAATTTCATCTCCCCTAGCCTTGAAACCTCCGATCTCAAGCTTCTCAATAGCTTTTCCTTTAGACTTTGAAACTTCTTTCACAGTTGAAAGAGGAATGGCAAATAAAGGAGGCTTGAAGGAGCCATCATTGAGGATTTCCTTAATCGATTGCCTGGAAGACCATGCAGAGACTTTGTCTTCAGCGCTGCCTTGAGTCCTTGAGCTCCCGATGGTAGTGTTCTGCCTAGGCTTGTTACGAAATGAATTTTGAAGAGGCATCTTGTCGATGGTCTCAGAGGTACTAGCTTCTGTGGAGATCTCGATTAAGTCTTCACCTTCTTAAACTAAAACATCAGAGATTAAAAGTTAGTGAACGAATATAACTGGTAAATAAGTAAAGAAATAAAACAAGGAGCATATACGTTCTAGCTGTCTAATCGAGATAGGATCTGAAAATTGAGTATCAAATCTTTCTAGAAATCTAGCTTTGTTTATCCGAGAGGATGGAAAAGCAGATCATGTAGTTGGGTCTGGTTTCAACCGATTGATCAAGTCAGAAGCCTGCTTGGGGCTAAGTTGAGAAGCCTCAGTTGAACCTATAAAAGGGTTAAAAATCAAGTTAGTAAATAGCAAAATTGAAAAAAAAAGGAATCTCATAGGTCACCGAAGGTAACTAACCAGAGAGTCGAGACCAGGAGGAACGCATCATACGACCAGGAGGGACAGTGATTGGATCGATCTTCACATAGAAGAATCTCTGACTCCGAAACTCGTTGTTAACAGTAAATTAGAAGATACTCCGACCCGGACGAGCCGACAAGTATACGGTTCCTCTAGCACCTTTGGTCGAGGGACTGTCCTTCATCATGAAGAGTTCAAGTAACTCTTTGATTCCAATCTTGGTTCCCGTTTCCTTTGATCTAGTTATTAGACCTAAGACTGCTCTAATGAAAAAAGGGCACAACTGAGTAAAAGCTATGTTATATCGATTTAAGAGGTCTAGAAGAAGATCTGGAAGAGGGAATTTCAAGTTACATTTCAGGACATAGTTCTTGTGGATACAGAACCATCCCGACGGAGGATTCTCCGAAGTATACCCGGAACCACAGATCTTGGCTAGGTCTTTCGTATCCCCTGCCTCCGTCATCAGATTGACAATCTCTTGATGGGACAAGGTGGAGTTCTGATGAGGGCCAAAAGAATTCTTCACGGAGTCGTCAACGACGAGAGACTTCGACACCTTCTCTGTTTTGATTGTGATGGAAATTGCCTTGTCAATCGCCATTTTTTTGGTTCGCTTGAGCTTACGATCATTCTTCGGGGGTTTCGAACTTCCGATATCATCTTTTCCTTGACCCATCATGAGTGGTGGAGGAAAGAGATGAAAGGAAACAGAAAAGTTGGCTCGAGAAACCGAAAGAAAGTGAAGAGAAACCTAATCGGAAGGTTAGGGAAGAGAGGAATCTGGAAAGTTCTAGTTCCTATGATTCTCGTATCGATAAGAAATACACAAAAGACGAAACGATCTTTAAAAGAGAAAAGTGAGAGGAAGTAACTTGATGATCATGTGCTGAGACGTGTGGAGGTGGAGATTAATAGTTAATACCCACTTTATATCATATCAGTTGTGCAAGTTTCGAAGCTAGACAACTAAACTTCCATGAGTTGTCAACCGTTGGATTGATCTCGAAAGATCTGGGCCATTGATTTCAAATCAATTCGAATCCCTTAGTTAGGATTCAAAGCTATCTGTGGCAAGCTAAAAGCATGATCTAATTAAGGAGTCAACTCCTTGGGCCTAAAAGGCTTTGGCCCATAAGTTTGGGGGCAATTGTTGGGGCCAAATCTTGCAACTGTGGAAAGCCCATTAATGACGAAAAAGGCTTGGATTTTAGAAAGCTCAAAAGGAGGAATCGAGTGTAGCAAAGCCGAGTCTTCGGATCGTGAGGTTGGTTCCGAGAATCAAGCTGAGATCTCGGAAAAGTAGTTGGATCAAGTCGACGAAATCTGCGGCTATTTACGGAAGAGGAAGGAGAGCTGAAAGGGGGGATCTTTTTCGGCAAGTTCTCAGAGAGAAACTGAAATCTAAAACACATCTTTAATAGAATCAATTATTTTGATCATTGTAATTATTATCTTTCATATCCAGATTTAAATCAAGTTCGTTTGTAAACACTTATCAAATTTAATAATCAAGGATCAGTTCGTTCATCTTGAGTCTAAAGAAGATTCGTCCCACGTGATTCTTTCTTCCTCATTATAAATTCTAAGTGTGGATTTAGCATCCACAAATATCAGTTCTTCTTCTTCATTTGATGTAAATTACCTTTAAACTCCAAAATCGCGTCCATTTACTTCCTTTCAAATGAAATAAACACGTAACCTCTAAAAATACTAAAGAAGACCAAATGATGAGGGAAGATACATAATAAAACATACCAACCTTGTATGAAAGCCAAAGTAAGAACTATAAAAACATGATATGTCATGCAGCGGAGATTGAGGAAACAAAGTGAGAGTAGATGGTTAATAGGCATTATTAACGCCTTGAAGTTGTTATAAGGTGTTCTTATAATTATAAGCCACTGTTAGTGAAGATAAAGCTCAAATTTTACTGTTGGTCCTTTAGATTCTTATCATTCGTTGGATGAATCCAATTGCTCTTGGCGGTAACTCGAAGTATCTCAGAGTTTAGTGTTCAGTTTTTTGTTACAAAAGAGATGTCAGCAAGATGTTGACAAGTTGTGCACAACTTTTTGTTGTCTGGACCAGACTAGAATCCGCAGAAAGTGAAGGTGTCCTGGACGGAGATATATTATTCGAAGGTTGAGGGAGGCATGGGTTTCTGGTCTTAGGTAGATGTGAATATTTAATGGCATGAAGTTGTTTTGGCGATTTTTGTATTCTTCAATCTCCTTGTGGGTTAATTCTGCCAAGTGGATTCTTATTCGTTAGAACTTCTTTTGGTCTACTTCAGATGGTGTAAATTCGTAGAACAGGTGTAAGCTACTGAAGTTGCATAGAAAAGCCTTCGATTTCACACTGGTGGAGGTAAATTGTAGGAACACAACTATGTTTTATTGGGAAATGGTCTCTGTTGGGATGTTTTCTAGATGTTGCAATTGTAGTGGTCCGTGAGTGTTGACGTTTCGATATTAGTAATGGTAGCAGAGGCTGCTAGGAGTGCTAGGAGTTTTCGATCGCTAGGAGCTTGGTATCTATGATTGCTTGTTTTGAGTCTGATGGAGCTACATGTTCCGAATACAGAGTGAGGATCAAATCAATTATATTATTTTGACGCCAAAGAATGCTTGTCCCACTTGGCTTGCATTCAAGGATCATCTCTCGACGAGAGATCATGTAGCTGCATAGGGTACGAGTCATCAAAGTTGTGTATTATTTTATAATCATCTAGTGGAGTATGGTGATCATATTTTCTGTCATTGTGGTTACTTGAGGGATGTTTAGTGAAGCACAAGAGTTGGTGTTGGGTTCAGATTTTAGTCTCGCTTGGGGCCTTCTTGTTAAAAATATCTCCTCTTATTTTGCTAAGGTCCCCAGCTCTTTCTTTTGCATTTTGTTTTTCAAGAGATGATTTATCAACTATGGGCGGAGGGAAGTAGATGGAGATACATATCTGTTTCTACTTCGAAAGTAATGCTCTTGTCGACAATTGATAGAATAGTTCAAAACAAGCTCATTAATATTGAAATAGACCTTAGATCAATTAGAATCAAAACTGAAAGACTTTATTGCTTTAGAAAACTTACTCAAAAACTAAAGCTCTCAATCTCTCATCAATTGTATCGCACTTTGATACCTTCTTATATAGAGACTCCAAAATCCTATTCCTAAACTTAAAAGGATTCCTAACATACATTTAGATAACTCCTAAATATATGATCATTATCTTCTTATTAAAACTAAAACAATATCTCTTTAAGAATAGGATAGCTTGCACTCAAAGCTACCTCTTTGACTCCATGCTTAAATCAACATTCTCCCTCTTAAGCCTGAAGTAACTTATCAACACATCCCAAACTCCGATCAAATCTCTCATTTCCTTGAACTTAATTCTTTCTAGTGCCTTAGTCAATATGTCTGCCTTCTGTTCTGTTCCTATGACATGCTTCACTTCCACTTGTTCATTCTCGACACTTTCTCAAATGAAGTGATACCTCATGTGTATGTGTTTACTTATGCCATGGAACACAGGATTCTTGGTGAGTGCAATTGCAGACTTATTGTCGGTTTTGATGACCACTTTCTCGCATTTATTTCTAGTAATTTCGGCCAAAATCTCTTGCAGTCAGATCGCCTATTTTGCTGCTTCAGTAGTTGCCATAAACTCAGCTTCGCAGGAGGACAATGCCACCGTGTCCTGTTTCTGTGAACACCACATAATAGTGCTTTCTCCCAAGCAAAATATGTGTCCCGTCGTGCTTCTTCCATCATCTGGATCAACATTATAGCTGCTATCACTATAGCCTATAATTTGTGACTCTTTTGCACGACCAAAAGTTAAACCATACGCACAGGTTCCACGTATGTAACGAAGGACTTGCTTTAGTGCTGCTCCGTGAGATTCTTTTGGTTCCTGCATATATCTGCTTAACACTCCAACAAAATAAGCAAGATCAGGCCGCGTGTGTATTAGATAACGAAGACAACCTATGTTTCTCCTGTATGCCCTTTCGTCAATCACTGCTTCCTCAGAAGCCTTTGACAACTTAAGTCTTGGATCCATCGGAATGTGCATAGTGTTGCATTATCCCATTCCTGCTTCTCCCAAGATCTTAAGAGCGTACCTTTCTTGTCTAAGAGTAATACTTGCCTCATGCTGGATTACTTCAATTCCAAGATAGTAAGTCAATAATCTGAGATCACCCATCTCAAATTTTGACACCATCTTCATCTTAAACTCTTTTATCTTACTTAGACAAGTACCTGTAACCATTAGATCATCAACATAGACAGCAACTAAAAGCAGATTTTTGTGTACCTGTTTTCGGTACAAGGAAGGTTACTTTGTACACTTGTGAAAATAAAATTCACGCAGTATCGCATTGAGCTTATTGTTCAAAGCTCGTGGTGTTTTCTTGAGTCCATATAGTGCCTTGCTTAATTTATACACCTTATCCTCGTTTCCTTGGATTACGAACCCTTCTGGTTGAGTAACATAGAAACTTCATTTAATGCTCCATGAAAAATGCGGTTTTGACATCTAAGTGATGTACTTCCCATCCATTAGAAGCTGCTAGAGCAATTATTACTCGAATCATTTCAATGCGAGTCATGTGGGGGTCAAAAACTGTCCCGACGAAACCGATGCCTGAAAAGGACTACGAAAACGAGATTTTCTCCTTCAGACGCCGGAATCGTAGGAATATCTGAAAACTCCGAGATTCTCATCGTTCAGGCTATCTCTTCCAGACCTGGCTTCAAAGCTTCGGAGATAGTCGATCATGACCAATTTCCGAGTGAAGTTTGTCCGTCCGCAAGCAACTAAAGCACCCGAGTGCCAAGGTTAACATCAATGGCCCTCGGATAACTCTCACGAGGTCACACAATAAGTCCTCCGAAGCGATACAAAACCACCAAAAGCGTTAGAGAACCGCGTCGCTTCGAAGAAATGTCTAAAACGCCAATTGACGCAAGACCTACGAACGAGTCTTGGAACCGATTGACGACCGAACTAGAAGCCGATCTAGACGTCGATTTAACCACGACCGGAGGCCCGTCTTGGCGCCAGTTGGCGCTGAGACGCGGATAACGTTCAACCGTAGTCCATTGACTGAACCACGTCTCTTCCAATCGTCATTTCCTTTGAATCGTCACTTGATCATCTCTCGTTTCGTCTCGATTGGAGTTTCCGCCAAACCGTCATGACAATAGTCGCAAGGATTCGTGCTTCATGTGAACTTCGTATCAATCGTATAAAATGACAGCGGTTAATTTAAACATCGGAAGAGTCTAATCTATACGATTGGCCTTAGCAGTCCATGAAGCTATTGCCGCTTATTCCTGCGAGAAACGGTTTTCCGCGATAAATCGTAAAGGTCACTTAGCCGCGAAACGGCCCGAAAGGGCCCAAACCGCGATAACNGCCCAAACCGCGATAACGGTCCATTTACGATTTTCGAGCGAGAACCGGCCCACTTACAATGACGTTTGACCAGGGTTTCGCGAAAATGTCAAGTTCTGGGAAGATAAGGAAGGATCTCG
>OVAN01010764.1:0-15386 GCA_900406275.1 Anastatica hierochuntica | reverse complement strand
GAAGCGCAACAGGCCGTACACCGTTTTCTCTCTCTCACGGAATCGAGGCTAAGTCACCTGCCGAAGTGAACGTCCTGGGAATTCGCAGGGTCCTACTAACACGTCAACCCGAAGAAAATGAAAACATGATGGAAAGCCACTTGGACTTCGTCAAAGAACAGCGAGAACAAGCCCTCTTGCGGATCCAGAACTACAAGAGCCAGGCAGCCCGCTATTACAACAAGAAAGTTTGAGGACGTCATTTCGAAGAAGGAGATTTTGTACTAAGAAAATCGTTCGAGAACACCGAAGAACTACCACGAACGAAGCTTGGAGCCAACTGGGAAGGCCCGTACCTGATTTCGAAAGTTTTCCGCCCCGGTGTCTTCGAGCTCATGCAGCTAAACGGAGAGCCCGTCCCCCGATCGTGGAACGCACTCCATCTTAAACGCTTCTATCATTAAGACCGGATAAACCCACGATAATCTTGCCCCGACCACTCTTATCCCTTGTACTATCGAACTACGATTGGCTTGATCCCCATCGGGGTACGTAGGCAGCCCCTTGCGGGGTGCAACTACTTCTCTCTTATAAAAATTTTTCTCCTAAGGAAAGACTACGCCACATCAGTACAGAATAAGGAAAATAGTAGACACATCTCGCCACAGAGAGCTACCGTGGCCCAATTTGATTCCACAATTACGCCGGTCCCGTCCGCAAATCGCATTCCTTGTGAGTGCAGTGGCTTGATCACCCACAAACCTGTGCGGGGATAATCGGGTTCCCCGTAGTGGCCCAATTGAATCCACAAACAAGCCGATCCTCCCCGCTGCCATGCTAACAGAACAAGCATGGCACTGACGGAGTCTGAAAAGACGAAGTCGAATTCGCTATCACCTTCTTCGTTTGGCTGAGCGAGCCCGACAATTCTACGAGCAAATTGGCCGGCCTCGAGCCCGTTACGATATACAGACAACGAGAATAAGGAAATGAAAAGAAAACAAACTCAAAACAAACAGAACGAGTTTAAGCCCGAAGGGCAACAGGCGGCTAACGAAGGCCGAGACCCAACCGCAACGGAAATACAGACAAAAGAAGCACAAAGTACACCACAGAAAAATAAGATAGTCCGAAAAAGATTAAAAACATAAGAGAAGGGTAGCACGATCATGGTTTCGCAATCTCCGTCTCGCCAGGCGCCCGCTCACCACTAGACTGGCCGAGACCAGTCCCATACTGATCCACCCCGGAAGGAGGGACAACAACACGCTCGTCGGCCGCCTCGGCATCTGAGACGGGCTCAGTTAGAATGAAATCTTCCTCAGACAACTCCGTCACATCCTGCGCAATCAGCCAGTCGTTGGCAGTCTTCAACTTCGCCTGTAAAGCCTCAACAAAGCGAGAAGGCACAACAACTTTCTCTTTCTTCTCCAACGAGGCAAGACACCTCAGGTTTCCGGTGAGCTGGTTCGCTGACAAGAATTGGTCCTTGATACGAGCTTGATCCTCCATATACTGCTTGCATTTCTGAAGACGACTACCCGCATCCTCCCGAGTTCGCTGGTGACGTCGCCTCTCCACCTCCAGCTTCTGCGCATAAATAGTTCGAAGGTTAGACACCTGAGCTTCTGCCCGCTTGGCAGTCTCCGCCCGCTTTGCCACAAGCTCTTCGTTTCTACGACCAAGAGCAACTATATCTTCATTAGCCCGCGCAGCATCGCCTTCAGCCTTCACCAACTCCTCCCTTAGCGCAAGTATTTCCTTCTCCAGTTTGGCTACTTCACCAGCCTGACCTGCATACCTACTCTGGACGGCCAGCTCAGTCAGGACGCGTTCGCGCTCCAACCTATCAAGCCACCTACCTTCAGACCTCATTAATTTCTTGAGATGGCGGTCATAGCGATACGCCAAGTGGGAGGTGAACAAAGACAGTTGAGGTATTTTTCACAACAAAAGAGAAAGGAGAAAAAGTAAAGAATGTCAGTAACAGCCCGAAGCGAAAAACTAATTCGAGCTCTGAAGAATGTTACCCTTTGGGTTTGACGAGCAACGTTCTCCAGATCCTCGGCATAAAAGAAGTCATCGACCTCCTGGAAAGTGATACCGGATCCAGCAACAGCACGGGTAAGTTCACCACACGCCGCAAGGTCATTAACAATCGGGGAATCACCCTCGTACTCAAGGAAAAACCCGCATTTGGAGCCCGTCCTTTTCCGGTATGAGGCCTTCGACTCCACGTGAGGCCTCTTACCCTTCTCCCTGGGGTCAAGAACCCGTTGGACAATTGGGATCCCCTCGTCAGCTTCAACCTCCTCATAGCTCCCCCCGAACACCTTCCCGAGGGCGAATGATTTCCGAGCCAGTACCCGTAATTATTCTCCTTTGCCTTCTCAGCAAGGCATCATCAGAATCCTCCCCGTCGGACTCACCCATCAAGTCAAGCAACTTCCTTCTCTCCGTAGCCCGACGCCTACGGGCAAGAGCAAGGGAATGGATCTCCTCCTCTGTCATGTAACGGTCTTCATCAATAGCCTTCTGGTTGAGCGTTGATATCTCCGCAGCTACCTCTGCCTCGACCTCTCAGACTCTGGCCTGAGCAGCAGCAATCAGCTCGGCGGCCTTCTTCAGCCTGGCCGCTTCGTCCTCATCTTCCTGTTGAACAACGAGAGGCCCTTTCTCAGCACCGGCCTTCTCCAACAACGTCTCCGCCCCTTCTCCAGCAACGAGATCACCAACACCCTGCATTACCACGACCTCTTTATCAACGGCCTCAGAATCAACATCCCGACGGGATGATTTTGCTCTTTTTTGCAGCGGGGCGTCCGCTTCAGTCTCGACAGACCCCTCAGTACCCCGTTTCCTCAACGACGAATGAGGAGAAAGCACGTTCGAGACATCGACACAATCTTTTTCAGAGCCAACAGACTGTTGTACGGCTTCACCAACCTGGTCGTCTCCACCAACGCAGGTCACAGCAACGTCCCGGTCAGACGCCTCAACAGCCTCCTCGGGAGAGTCGTACAAGGACGGAAAGCTAAGTGCAACCTTCCCCATCTCTATCTGCGGGTTGTTCTTTTCGGAGTACGGTTCAAAATCAAGCAGGCACACGGGAATAGTAAGTTGACCTACAGCTAACAGCAACGGTGTCAGGCGCCGACCTCAAAAAGAAAAAAAAAAGAAAAAATATAATATGCATATATTATACACCTACCAGACCGGAGCCTTTCTAGATTAGCCGGAATCAGATTATTCTCAATCTCCTCCCACCGAGTATTCAGGTAAGCACGATACTGTGTAAGAATCGCCTTCAAACGAGCTGGGTCAAAGTAAGAAGGAGCACGAGGGCCTACGAAAGAATGAAAAGCACAAGTCAGCAAAATAAATATAGTCGGGCTACAGGCCGCAGCGAAATTTAAAGAACGGGAGTATTCCTAATCTACCAAACACTCTACCAATAGCACGACTCCATTCACTCCGGTACACCCTCTCGGGCTCATGGAAGGTCGAGGAAGTGACCCTCACAAAAAAGTACTTCCTCCACCAAGCATCTACCCGGTTGTACTCACCATATATCAGCTTGTTCCCGGGCTTAAAGTTCACGTAAAATGTCCATGGAAGTGTTATCATATGACTCTTACTAGCCATAGCGTCAAAAAAGGGGACAATTAACTCGAACCCAAATGAGTACCCGATCACCAGTGCCGCTACTATGTTCCTAATAGCACCAGCGGACAACTGACATAAAGCTAGACCGTATGATTCGCAGTATGCGATGTAGAAAGGAGGAATGGGAAACTGAAGACCGGCTTTGGTAAAGTAAGATTCGTGCAAACAGACGTAGCCCGGAGGAGCATCCCACGGCCTCTGATGAGGCTCAGGAATCAACACCTCGAGGCTATCCCCGGGCCGACAGTACTCTTTCAGCTTCTCGATACTGTCTTCCTTGAGCAAAGTGGGCTCAAACGCGTGCTGCAATCTGCCTTTCTTCTCAGGTGCCCTTCTAGCCCCTTTACCTCTCTTAGAAGAACTAGCCGCCGTCTCGGCCTCAGGGCCTCCAGAGCCCGCCTTCCGCTTCCGCACAACCTTAGCCCGAACCGACCCAGAAACACTAGTGCTCTTGTCCTGTCTCTCTGGGGGCTCAGTCCGGATAGGCGCAACGACGACAACCAGCTCGGTACCCTTTATGACGGAGTCGCCCCCGCTAATGACTTTAGAAGTATCCCGCGTTTCCCCCTGTGACAAAGAACCTGAGGTCATCGCTGAGGATGAAGGGCCTTTAACCGTCGCCTTCCTCTTTCTCGACACCTCCGCAGAGCCCCCAGGATTGTCTGCTATCTTAGTCCCCTTCTTCGAATCCCTATCTCGGGAAGCTCTGAGAGGCAGAGTCGCAGCCGGCTCTCGCGGCGGACTTTGGTGAGAACCGGTTATCTCCACCGGTGAAGAATCGGAAGACGAACTGGAGGGCTCCGGCGTCGGAGACAGGGTTTCAATCGGAGAAGGAGTAAGAACAGGAGGAGACCTCTCGGAAGATTCGGTTCTCTCACCGTCAGACATTACGAATAGCGATCGGAGAAGAAACGAGTTGGCCGAGCGAAGAACGAAATCGAAATACCAAACAAAGAGAAAGACCTAGAGAGAAATCGCAAGAAAGGAGAGAGAATCGAAGGAGTAAATACCTGTGAAGAATGGAGAAGGAATTATCGCAGAGGTTTAATGAAGAAGAAAAAGAAATTGGAGAAGTTAAGGAAAAGGGAAGTGGGGAACGTGATTGGACGTAACCGTCCCCACACGTGACGTGGCCCTCTCTTTAGAAACCGCCCCGGACACGTGTCAAGATCTCAACGGATAACCCGTCAAAACGCGTGCACACCGCCGAACCCAGGAAACCGAGCCTAATTGACACGTGTCAGAAGACATCGAAGAGACTGTAGGTCATAATAATGTGACCTACAGCTGCCGATTCCGCTTCCCAAGCAATATGCGGTAGCCGGGAACATGACCCCGTAGCTTAGTCGAGCTTCTCCGAATAAGAAACCCGAAACATTTCAGCCCGAGCGGACCGATTCTCTGGAAATGTGTTAGGCATATTCATCCAACCCTCAGCGAGTTGTCGAACTACACACAGCCCGTTTATCTCCTTCCAAAATGATAAGCAGACCCGGGGGAGGACAAATGTTAGAGGTTGGCTTGACACCCCCTTCAATGCCATACCCATTTCCAAAGAATTGCCCAAAATTTGCGGCCCGTTTAGAAGCCCGGAAAGGCCCACCGTAGTTGTCGGGCTACAGCCCGAGGAAGCAGCCCGGAGTTGCTACAAGCGGAGTCGGGATAGTAAGCGTAACCCGAACCAAGCGACGACCGCTCCAGACAAGGAACATCGGGGTGACGGTCCAGCATGCGCCGGGCTAGCCTTTCAGCTAGTCTGAAGTAGGCGGCGTTGACCAGGTCTGACACAGAGAAGACAGGTCAACCAGCTATAGCCTGCCAACCTGACATCTAGACCGAGTCCCGAGGCAGACTGAGCAAGCTAATGGAGGAAAGTGTAAAGCACGCTACCGGCATAATAAATGCACCCTGCAGCTCGAAGTACCTATTTCGGGAAATAACAAGTTACGAGGCAGCCTGCGCCTGGCGGCGGGCTATCAGCCCAAAGTCAAGGGTTTTTCTTAGGATTCAAAGGAAATTGGAGGGAAATTTCTATTTAAATGGAAGAGCCTTGGCAATGGAAAGGCCAAGGTGGATCACACACACAACTTTCATAGAACAAAGAACTAAAATCTCTCTCAAACACTTTGTAAAAGAAATTGACAATCGAAATGTCTCTCACCCCGATGAACATCGGGCTACTTCAATAAATGGGAATTCCGACTCTAGGCCACTCTTTATTTCTATTTCCACATCACCAATCTCTTCTCTCTTCTCTCTCTCAATCTCTAAACCGAACACTTCTACCTCGTACTCTACCCGAGCTAAGACCACCTTCTTCACACGCTATGTGTGGTAAATTAAATTTAAAAACGTAACAACAATATATGTTATGTTCTTTTCTTAACACTAAGATTTTATTGATATTGAATGGAGATATACCGGTAAATTTCAAAATGAAAGAGAAGACAAAGATAATCGTGATGGATAAAATGATCTTACCTATCCTATTCTTGGATGGTTTTACAATGATACGTTGATGACAATCGTATCCAAAGTTGATTGTATTTCACATTGCTTGCTCTCTTTTTATCTACATTAGCGACTTGAGTAGAACACATTTTGATCGTGAAGGAAACTCATTTTCAGAAGCATGACTAATCCGGTAATAATGAGTCTTTTTTCCCTTGGAAATCATTTTGTAGAATCCTGAAACAGTATAATCCAAAATAGAAGTCCAACATGAAAAGCATGTTGAAGTTGTTGATGCACCTTTAAGAGCTTAATCAAAAAGTCAGCCTTTCAATCTTAAAACACCCTATCGTCGATCTTCTAATCTGGTAACACCCATCGATCTTCTAATATCCGACAACACCCGTCGATCTTCTGGTCTGACACAAAAAATCATATTGATAACACCAAAATCCTCCAACGTCCAAAACAACAGTGAACAAAAATTAGTAGCCACCAAACCCAAAAACAACACTAAAACAAATTCAATACGAACTCTAAAAACGAAAGAGAAAAAATAAAAGAGAAAACAGGAGAAACACTAAAGGGACCGATAACGGTACTTTAGGAACCAACAATCATTAATCCCTAAATCAAAGATGAAGAGAAGACGAGGTTGGCGGCTAGGGTTATGTTCTTATAAAACAGTGTCGTTTGATTATAAATAGATAAAATGGTAACCATGAATTAAAAGAACATTATATATTACTTTTCTTTTGCTTTACATAAAAATATGAATAAGTGTAAGTAAACTTTAACTAATTTTTTTTTTTGTCAACCAAACAATAATCATAGTGTATTTCCGAAGTTGGATAACTAACTCAGAGGAAGATAATCTACAAATACATAATCATGAAAGAAGGTACGGGATCTTCGAGCCAGGCTATCTGCTTGTATATTCTCCGTGCGCGGGATGAAAGATGCGAGAGACCTGGAAAGTATCCACAAAGGTTCTGAAATTCTTGGAGCTGTGTATGTAGTGCTGGTCAATCTTCTGGACGCTGAGTAATATTGATGAGGTCCGCACAGTCAGTCTGGAAATGGTGGCAACTGAACTATTGATCCTGCTGGATACCGTTTGTTCTTTGCCTTCCCTTTCAAATGCTTAAAAAATCGTTCAAATGGATACATCCACCTATATTGCACAGGACCACCAAGCTCCGCCTCGTAAGGAAGGTGTATAGGTAGATGCTCCATTACATCGAAAAAGGAAGATGGGAATACTTTTTCCAAATTACACAACACCATGACAATGTTTTCCTTAGATTTCGAAGACAAGATGGATCTAGTGATCTGCTACATAAGTCACGGAAAAATGATCCGATTCCTATATTAAAAAAAATATGAGAGTATTATTTTAGGTTATCAAGAATACTTTAATATTATAATGTATATATGAGAAAAATAACCTGATAACGCTAGATGTACGTTTCGCGGTAAAAGTTCGACAAAGACAAACGGTAGCAATCGTCCCATGAATACATGGCAATCGTGACTCTTCATTCCATAAAATTTTTCACCATTGATGTCCGCACAACTAGCTAAGTCTGCCGCGTAACCGTCTGGAATTTTAATCTCAAACTTAACCCACTCTAGTAAAGCTTTAGTTCACTCTATAACTAAAAATTTTTAATTTACCATAAGAGAAAAAAGAAACAAAAGGTAGCAAATTAAAAAATAAAATAAAAATCTATAAAAAAATTTTGACAGTGTTTATTGTCTTTCTTAGCAACCTTGACAATAAATTTTTAAACACACCTTTACGTGTATAATATTTTTATAAAATTTAAAAATGATCAAGAATTATATTTTTCTGATTTTTACCTTCACAAAGAGTAAAAGCTTTAATCAAGATAAGATATAGGAAGAGATGTTGATTAATATCTTGAATTATAACAAAAAGGTGTTCGTATGTTTCTCTTTCAAATTCTTGAAAGCAACTACGAATTAGTTTATAGTACCCAGAACCAAAGACGGTAAAAATTTATCTTAAATAGAAGTAGATATGTGTTATTTAACATATGTTCGATGGAAGAAGAAAATCAAGGAGAAGATGGAAAAGATAGTGAAAGATGAGAACGGTTTGGATTTGAAATATTTTTTGGAAATTTAAGGTGTATAACTAAAAAAAATTAACAAAGTGAATAAGAAAAACCATATTGCTTGTCATTATTTTCATTTTGCCTTTTTGACAATTATATTTTATTTACATTTTTAAGAGGTGTTTTCGGTTCTACGATTTTAATGAATTTGGGTTTTCAAATCAAATTATGTGTTATTCGATCAATAATTTTACAATGCATATTGAAATCATGTGTTATTGGTTCTATGATTTTGAAATTTAAATTAAAATCATGTGTTATTCAATAGTTATGATTTATATATGGATTTGATTTTAAATTGGATTTAATTGGATTTATAAGTTTTTTAGAGACAAAATTACAAAGGCTCAAATATTGAGTTTGAAGCATGTATTTTGAAATTTCGATTTTGTTAACCACTACGAAAAAAATTTCTAGAATTAGGAATCAATAACATATGTCTTGACCTCACTTTACATATATCATAAATCTATGGTTTAGAATCCAAGAAAAAATCTATGATTTCCAAATTCATAACACATTTTGCAATACATTCACTCGTACCCTTCATCATAATACATTGTAACAAAGAGAGAAGAAAAACTTTATTAATTATAAATTAATTATGTAAAATTTATTAACAATAGTTTGACAAAAAATACAATAATAATAATATATGTTAATTATAAAAATAAAATGTGTTATCCAATGAGTTCATGTTTAATCCAACCATAATGCTCATCAATAGACATGCTAATGAATACATCTTTCATATCTAATTGATAGATCACTTTAACGACATCATAACGAACATGCTCATCCAAGTTGTAGATTTCTTTGATAGCTTCTCATAAGTTATTTTTCTTCTTATATTCTTTTCTTTAGTGAGCTTCTTTTTCTTGTCTTGTTTCTCTTTATTATCTGATTAATAGTTATTTGTTATAAGTTTGAAATCCATTTAAAAAAATCCTCCAATTTGAATTTGAAATTCATTTTGTTTAGATTGTGAAATCCACTAGTATGATTTTGAAATCTTTGGATTTGTGAAGAAAAATCAAAATTCACTAAAATTTTCAAATCCATGAAAATACATAAACCAATAATCCCACTTAATTGTTTTTTTCTTTTTTCTGTGTAATCCAAAACCCACACACGCGTTAAAAACTCGTACTAATACAAAATAGTCTGTCAAAGCTCCTTTTTTCAATCCAAAATTTTTCCTTTTGTATTTTCCATTCTCAAATCTTCAAACCTACTTTTTCTCGAACGTGTACTTAATTAATTCATGCATTCCAATTTATGAATTCAATATTCTATATGTACATCATTCTTCTAATAGTTATTATCTTTATTATAATTAACTAACTCCATTGTAATTTAAACTTTCACATCTCATTTAATATTATAAGTTCATTTATCCTATATGTATAATCGCATTTCATTTTTATATCTCTAATTATTGAATTTTTGGACATTGACCTATATGTAAAAATAGAAATGAGATATTTCAATAGTCTAACTATTTTACTTTTGATGGGAAACAATACATTTCATTTTTTAATTTATTGTATTGTTTATAAATAGTGTGATTATGTGACTTTTTATATTTTTTGTCGTTTGTTGCCTAATGGCAACACAATAAGCAAAGTGGCAACACATTTGAACTAGTTCCTCTTTCTAGAGGCAGATACATGGTTCGGATCCTGGTTTCGTGAGATGACAGCAGAGGTGGTGCAACCATTAGTCCACTTGCTCCTCTATGACCTTTTACATTTAATTAATAATATATTAATGACTTTCGAATTTCTTTAAGTTTGTGTTTACATATATGGTAGATGTTAATAGGGACAATGTAGTCTGACAATATCATTTGTTGATGGAATAGTCTGGCTATTTACATATTGTTGCAACATCTTATGATATTTGTTTTTTGATTTTTGACTATTTATAAAATATGAATCCGTTTTGAATTTAAACTACATCTAATAGAAGAAAAACTATTTTCTGTATTTTAAGCTTTGTTTCAATATATGTAAGAGTTTTTGGATCCATATTTGAAGAATTCAAAAATAATGAAACGAATAAAAAAATAATAGAAAAATATTTGACAAAACAAAATTAAAAAATAAAATAGAACCCACCACAAGAATTGTTGGTCTTTGACAAATAAATTGGTTAGTTACTTTCTGAACTCAAATGGTGTTTTGCTTAATATACGAAAAAACAAAAGCAACGCAAATAATTGCAATTTCTTACACTTATTTTTATGATTTTGTGACGTATAAATTTATCTATATTATGTTCCTAATAATTAAAATTTTGGGAGGATTTAAAAAAAACACATTGAAACTTTATTTGTCCCACTAGACCTTTAGGAATATTTGTCACATTTTGACTATATTATCCTTATTTAAATATAAAAATGAAAAATAATCTAAAATAAATTCAAAAACATATAAAATGAAAAACATATACATAAGAATATTTTACATGCTTAAGGTTCTATAAAAAATTTGTGAAAGTTCTTTTTATTTGTTTTTCTACATCAAGTAGAATTCATATTTTACGCTTTATGCTTAGTAGAATATGTATTCTAACTTGTTATCCATGTTAAGAATACATATTCTAAATTTTGTTCTTTATTCTACGTAGGGTAAAATACATATTCTAACTTTTTTGTATGGTCTACCATTAGTTAGAATACATCTATTTATGTCTTAACTTTTGTTCAATATTCTACATAGATTAGAATACATATTATAAGTTTTTATTTATCATATATCTTGTTTAGAACAGAAATTCTACCTTAATCTAGTTGTTCTTCTATGTTCTACTTAGTTTAGAATTGATAATCCACGTGTTTGTCTTTGTCCTATATATTTTAAAATGTGTCCTTTACCTTTTTTAAGTTAATTAGTTTTAAAATATGAGAAATTATAGGATCTAAATATTGTAAATCAAAGAGAATATCCATGAAAATATTCAGTTTCTTCTTCGACGTTATATGTTACTTGGAGAACGAGTGGAGATTTATTGTTGATGTAGAAAAATGTGGTAGATTACTCAATTTGGATTCGAACACTATGCTGAAACATGTGAAGATGATGGTTTTGGAGAATTACGGAACAGACCAGGGTAATGTTAGCGTCAAGTTCAATTATCTACCTAGTGATTTGATCAGTAACTTAAGAGTTCCTCCAGTAATTATCATTAATGATCGATAGTTGATGAATTTTATTGGATATGCAAAGAAGACATCATCCATGTGTTTGTGTGTGAAATTTACATCTACCGTTGATAATCAAAACAATATAGTCAATATTGATTTGAATAAAGAGCCAATTGATTCAAATAATGTCGAAGATGATGATAATTTGTAGGAAAAAAATTTAGGAGTAATTGAAGTCATGGAGAATCCTCCGAGTTTAAAGGCAGTTCCACAATTTGAGTCATAAGCAGGGGAATGCTTCAAAGTAGAGACTTGGGAGCCGGAAGTATGTCACAAGCTAGTAAACCGGAAGACCTCATCGCCTGAGAAAAGTAAATCATCAACTTTCTTCTATAAATACACAACCTAAGAATTAAGGCAAAGACATTCACGAAAAATCTAAGATTCGACATTTGATCTAGAGAGACTTAGAGCTTACCGCTAAAATTAGGTTTTTTACAGCCAAAATGTTGTATCTCTTGCTTTCTTTCGAAAATTTATAAGAAAAAAAAACTTTGTTTGTCTCCTGTTCCGTGGTGTTACAAAGAACCTTGCCCAAAAATATTCATAACAAAAGCTGAAGATTTTGAATAATCCTTACGTTTCCATATATGATGTATATTATATGATCACAGAGTAAAACAAAAACTTAAGTGGGCACAAAAAACTTAAGCCGTACATTTCCATGCACGATGTATGTTATATGATCATATAGTAAAACAAGAGTATTACATCTATAATCTTTTCGACCAAAAAAGTGGAACCTTTATGTCTTTGCAATGTGGGCTACAAGATTGTTTCGAAGCTTTTATGTCAGAGGCTCAAGAGATATCTGCCTGCGCTAATATTCGAGACCCAGTCAGCCTTTGTTGTTGGGCGTTTGATCACTGATAATATTCTGGTAGCTCAGGAGATGTTTCATGGACTGATCACCAACCCGAAGGGACAATTAGAACGGATGGCAATAAAGTCAGACATGAGCAAAGCGTATGACAGGGTAGAGTGGGATTTTGTGGAGGTTGTGATGCGGAGGATGGGTTTCGCAGAGCAGTGGATCATTTGGATCATGTGGTGTATTCGCTCGGTTTCATATCGTGTACTGATAAATGGTCACCTTCGCGGTCATATTCAGCCAGGACGTGGTTTGCGACAGGGAGACCCTTTGTCTCTCTTTATCTTCATACTATGTACAGAAGTGCTCATTGGCCTTCTGAAAGAGGCGGAGTGGCAGGGACGCATAACTGGTATGCGGGTAGCGAGAGCTAGTCCTTCAGTGTCCCACCTCATGTTTGCGGACGATAGTCTCTTTTTTTGTAAGGCGGAGCCCCGTGAGTGTTTGGAGGTAATGAAAATCCTAGAGTTATATGGCAAAGCATCCAGACAAAAAGTCAATCTGCACAAATCTTCGGTCATGTTTGGCAAGAAGGTCCCCGATTTGGTTAGACATAATCTCAAGGATATCCTGGGTATCCAAACGGATGGTGGCCTCGGAGCCTACTTAGCTATTCCAGAGGATTTGAGTGGGTCTAAATGTAAGGTCTTTGCCTTTATCAGGGACAGGTTGCAAACACGGGTGAATATGTGGTCTTCTAAGCGGTTGTCTAAGGGGGGGAAAGAGATTTTGATCAAAGTCGTTGCGTTAGCTTTGCCCACGTATGTTATGTCGAGTTTCCTGCTTCCGTTGGATGTTTGTGATAAGATTACTAGTGTGGTTGCTAGATATTGGTGGAGTTCTGATCCTCCTCGACGAGGTGTTCACTGGGCATCCTGGGAGAAATTATGTGCTCCCAAAGTTGAAGGTGGGCTAGGGTTCCGTACGCTCCACGAATTTAATTTGGCCCTTTTGGCCAAACAGCTCTGGAGGCTCAACCGGTTTCCGCATTCTTTGTTAGCGCGTGTTCTTAAAGGGAGATACTATAAGTTCTCTAACCCGATGCGCATGGCGGAGTCAGATAGACCCTCGTATGGGTGGCGAAGTATCATAGCATCTAAGGAGCTTTTGCTTTATTGGCTACGGAAAAAATATTTTCAGGGCTCACTACTAGAGCGTGGGAGGAGCCATGGCTACCGACTATGCATGCGCGGCCTGCGAGAGCGAGGGTCTCTGTTGTCCATCCATTGATGGTGGTTAGTGACTTTATTGATCGCGATTCCAAGCAGTGGGATGTTCCAAAGCTGGAGCAATTTATTGTGGCAGAGGATATCCCCCTTATCAGGAGTTTACCGATTGCTCAATCCTTTCATGTGGATGATTTTTGCTGGCAACTCACGCGGTCGGGATAGTACACAGTCAGATCAGGGTATAAGTTGGCCCGCGAGTTGGCTGAAAGTGAGGATGGGGCGATTCATTATGGGCCGAGCTTGAAGGGATTGAAATGTTATGCCTGGAAGATTGATGCGCCACAGAAGATTTGCCATCTTATATGGCAGATGGTGTATGGCTACATAGCTGTTACACATAACTTGGTTGGGCGAGGGATTTACTGTATGGACCTTTGTCCGCGGTGTGGGGATTCGGAAGAGACAGTTCTTCACGCTTTTTTCGCCTGCCCTAAAGCATTACAAGTGTGGACAATGGTCCGTGCATTGCGGGTTCCAGGAGTCTTTCTGGTCCCAAGGCTTTATAGTTCTTTGGCCTATTTATTCTGGAGCTCTGAGGCAGCGAGCGGAGAAGGATATGGATCTTATCCGTGGATTCTCTGGTTTATCTGGAAGGCACGTAATGAACAACTGTTCCGTGGGATCACGTGGGAGGCGACATATATTGTTAGCTAAGCTATTGCTGAGTGGCGGGCTTGGACCGCGAAAATTGTGGAGGATTCTCCGCCTATTGTAGAGGCACCACTCATACACCCGCAAGCCATATGCTTGCGAAATATATGCTTGGTTGATGGATCTTGGAAGATGACGGATATATTCAGCGGAATGGGTTGGTCCCTTGTGGGGGCTGACGGTGTTTGCACTTGGATGGGCGCTCGGAATCACGTCCGGCGGATATCATCACTTCATTCAGAGCTGGAGGCGCTATTATGGGCTATGCAGAGCGTGCCAGCCCATTCCGCTATCCAGGAGTTTGGCACAGACAACCAAGACGTCATTCGCATGCTCTCTAATCCGACGGAATGGCCAGATTTTGCGACAGAGCTCCAGGAGTTGGAGAGAGAGAGGTTTGCTTTCCCGTGCTTCAAGATCTCGTATGTCCCACACGATTTTGTTTCGAAGGCCGATTTGTTAGCTCGACTTGCTAGACAGCATCAACATCTTTTCTCTTTTGTTGGTTGTTCTATTCCGGTGTGGCTTGCCACACCATCTCAAGTTTGAGTAATAGAATGACTTTGCGTGTCAAAAAAAAATGGAACCTTTATGAGCCAAGTGTATTAAATTTCATCTCATTGTTTGTCTCTCATTTTTTTCTATTGGAACTAACTAGCAGCTTTTTAGGCTTAATATCATTGTTGGGGGTGGGTTTGACACCCACTCAATGCCAAACCCATTTCCAATATTAATTCCCAAAATTACAATAAATTGGCTCAATAAATACTTTAGGCCCATTTAAAAAGAGTTTGTTTGGAAGAAAGGGCTTCAGCCCGTATCTGGGCCCGAAATTTGGAAGGAAAAGGTTCATCTTTGACCAAGTCAACCTGGCAAAAGCTGCAGCCTGCACAGGCGGCTGCGTCAGACTGCGCCTTCGTGGAACCCGAGCCTGACACAAAAATGGCTAGGCAGTCTCATCAGACTAGCCTTTTGCAAAGAAAAGCAAGCTTCCAAGGAAAGAGTTGACTTAAATATTAAAGAGGAAATGAGTAAAAGGAGTCCCCAACATTAAATGCAACCTGGAGCTACAAATTGGTCATTTCGGGTAAAATATCAAGTTACGAGGCAGACTGATACAACAGCCTGAGCCCAACGGTGGGCTGCAGCCCGAGGTGACGTGACAACAGCCTGAAAAAGAGAAATTGGAG
>OVAN01010763.1:0-15387 GCA_900406275.1 Anastatica hierochuntica | reverse complement strand
GGAAGACCACGCTTCTGAAACTCAATAGTATACATACCTGCAATTAACGATACAAAAATATTCTTATTAGATTCAGATAGCCAAAATATAAACACGTAAATAAGTTAAATAAGTAAAAAACTTACAACTCACAGTCTTCCCCAACATTTTTTTCTTAGTCAAATCATCTATCAAAGAATCAAGCTTCATCTTGAACATCCTACATATAATGTCTGGTTTGTCTTTTGACTTTAAACCACGCTTCTCCAAATATCTAGTAATCTCAGGCCATTTTGGATTACATGTGAATGTAATGAATAAATATGGAAATCCAAAATATTTGCAAAAAGACATGGCATCTAAGTAATTTTGTCTCATATATCTAGGACCACCAGTGAAAGTAGCTGGTAACAAAACACGACTGCCTTTCTTTCCCATATCAACTTTGCCATTGTTAGCAACATCTTGAATTGAATCATAGTTCTGTGACCTTAAACTGGATTGATTAAACTTCAAATAACCAAGTCTATTAGACTCTATGGCAGTATAAGCATCAACCAAAAGTTGTTGGAATAACCTTTTAGAGCTCATAATCGTGTATGCCTCATTCTTTCTCTCTTGAATGCGAAATGCAAAAAAATCTCTTAAACTTATAGTCTCCCTTTTCCTGTTATTGTTCAACCCTGTAAATCCCTTCTGAATTCCAAGTCTAAATCCATCTTCACCATAAGGAAACAATAGAGGATATTGAAGAGGAAGATAACAGGGTTGTGTTTCACTTATTCTTTGCAATTTCCCACCCTTTTCTTGCACTATTATATCTCTGTCCGACATTTGAAGATTAAAATCCCTTGGAATCAAAGCTGCAACTACAGATGCTGTAGGGATGTTATAAGTTCTTGCATCTTTAAAACGGTCATTAATGATCCTCAAATGAAAAGTTTCACCAGAAACAATATCAAATCTGTCTCTAGCCATCCTGAAATTGCCAACATAAGGATTTAGAGAGTCCAACATTTTCATAATGGATTCTATAAGCTCTGACCTTAACTTCTGCCTCTTTGTAACTTTTTTAGGAGTCTTTCCTTTGCTGTAATTAAAATAAGAAATACATAACATATCCTCAGAAAGTAAATTATTAAATATGTAAATATAGAGAGCAATATATATAGTAACTCTTACTGAAAATGTATACCTCATTATTGTACTCCTGTTCGAGACTTCATTCTCAGTGTCAACAATATAAAGTTGTGAAAATTTAGGATATTCACCATCAACTGGTTTCAAACTACCCATTAAATGGTAATTCTCTCCATGTAACTGAAACATTTGCGGTCCCCGTCCCTTTGCAAGACACTTATCAAGTTTGCCACCAAGAGACGTAAAAGAGAAAATCATATTATACGCTCTTATGTTTTCTCTAAAGTGCTTGCAAAGTTCATCATCGTGAGTGAGTAGATAAAAAAATAAAGCTGGTGGTGGTTTTAAAAATGGCAATTTGACCTGCCCTTGCATATAACATAGTGAAAATATAGGAATCTTGACTTTTCTTTGCTTGTTAATACGCTCACCAAACCACATTATAGCACCACATTTGTTGCATGCATAAACAGGATCACCATTGTCCAAGTAGTCTGTAAGTTAAAAAGTTATCAAATTGTTACTGGCATATCTAATTTATACAATCTTCAACATATCATATGATAATTTAATAATCAATTATAACTTTATATACCAGATTTGACAGATTTTTCTTTTTCTTATCTGCAAGTATGACTGAACACACATCTGCAAAAACTTTCTGAAAACTTTTGGCTACCATTGACAAAACTTCTTTTCTTTTAAGTTCTTCATCTGTGGGCTTTGGAACTTCAAATGAACAATCTGATTCATCTGATGTACAATCTTGACTGCTACAATCAAATACTTGTTTCTCACATTCTTCTCTATCACCTATATATATATATATATATATATATATTTAAATTAGAAAAGTATAATAAAGATAATCGATATAGTATCCAGAACACTTCAATGGACATATTGAATACCTTCATCTGTTGATTGTGAATTGTTATCTGAATGCAGTATATCATGGTCTGAAGATTCATTGTCACTGCTGTCAGATGCAAGAGGGTATGCTTCTGTATCAGTAGATGAAAGTAAGTTTTTACTATCTCTTATTATACTACTTTTTGATGTTCCAAAGTTTCTGTAAATAATACTGTCACCATAACTTGAAGAAAAATCTGTGATAAAAGATACAATTAGATAAAATCTGAATCAAACTTCAAAAATCAATACAGTCTGAGTTCACTTACATGAATGAGAGTATGATTGCTTGTTATCAATAGTAATTGCTGAATTAACCCTTGAATCCTTGCTAGCGGTTACAAATGCATGTTTATTGTCTTGTATCACATTAGTATACTTATGAGATGGACTGGTTTGTGTAGAATTTGTAACATCCTCGACAACTTTTCTGAAAACTGAATGAACAAGTATAGTTCTGGAATCATTCTCTTGATCAGAATGTGGATTCATACTCAAAGGATGATCAGAATCATTGAGATTCTTGTAAGGTAACCCCTTTCTCTTCATTCTGTAATGTGAAATAAAACTCATTGATTTATGAACATAGTAATTAATAACTTTAAAATATTATAATTTTAGAATGAAAACCAAATAATGCATAAAGATACATAAACACTAATAATAAAATACCTTCAAGAAACGTATGAAACTCTATTCTTCAAATGTATCTTCAGCCTTTAAACTGTAGATGCATAATTTCTAGAGTTTAGTAACGTCATGTTACTAAACTTAATCTACTTATATAATATCTTAAAGATTTGAATAGTTAGAGTATATATTAGTAGAATAACTTAAAAGATATGAATATAGCTCGATATATAATATTCCAAATATATAGTAGTTGAGATTATATAAGGAAAATCAAGTATATTAAATCTAGTAAAAAAAGAATTCTGTTATAAAGTACAAAATAGTTAGTACTTGTTAAAAAACGCATGGTTACTCTAAAATATCAGTTACAAAAACGCAAACTACATTTAATTAATATTTAAAATGTCAAAACATATTAATAAAAAATAAAATAAATATGTCAAGTCCTTTCACATTGGTCTTCTAAACAAATCATGAAATGTGCACAAAAGATATCTTTTGTGTATAAATCTTTCTAACAGCTTTTTACATGTAAGCTTTTTAGATAAACTAAACAAATTTAGTCTTTACATGCTTACATGCAATAAGAATTGGTTTTTCAAACTTGACTAAGTGTGTGGTTTTTTTTCTAATTCAAAAAAACCTCTCATCCATCCAATGGACTCAGTCTCTCTCATTTCTGAAATAACAATTTTTTTAAGAACATATTGGTCTATCAAAGGCAAGATCATTCGATTATTGAATTCATCATAGCAGATGATGCGGTAAGTCACTCATTCCACTTTTTCTTCTGTTTTTATGCTCAAAAATGTAATTTTTTTTACATTGTTACAATATAAAACTTACATGCTCTGTTTTGATCTCTTTTGAACATAATTATGAATCTCATATCCAAGCAATTGTTGTCTGTCTTTGCTTTGACCAAGCTCCTTCCAACATCAAAGAAGGTGACTGTGTCGAGCTCAAAAACTTCATAGTTGGGAATGCTCTTTCTGTGTGGCCAAACACAGACCACACATGTCACATCTACTTCAATTATTCAACAATCATGAGGAAAATCGACAACTTCATAGACATACCAATCTATAACTTGAGGAACTTTTGGTCTGTCTTAATTGCAACTGAAGAAGAAAATGACCAAATAGGTAATATCTCTGAAACTACTCACCTTTTTAATTATCTACACTTCAGAAATATGACTCTCATGTCTTTAACTTTTATACACTAATCAATATAACTACAATTTCATTATGTGTTAGTTGACATCATTGGAGGAGTAGTAAGTGTGGGTGAACAAAGAAGCATATGTGCCTACACAGACCCTGAACTTTGGGCTCCAGAGAACAGATTCCTCACTTTCAAGCTTAGAGATGAAGTGTAAGTCTCATGTAGTTTATTATATACTGCGGGTTAGAATCTAAAATAGATAGACATATGAACTGGAAATAAATCTCTATGCTATTAAATTTAGATACTTCGTGTTATTTTTACAGTGCATGTAATTTCTTTACCATATTAGTATGTTTAAAAGTATACTAAGTTAACAATACATGCTAATTCTTAATCATATTCATTATGTATAACTACTTACATAGACATTCAATGATAATCTAATTTACTGTCTCTTCGATTTTTTAATATGTTTTTTGTTTATATATTTATTTTACGATCTATAAACTGATAATATTGTTTTACTTTATTGAAAGAGGACATGAATTGATGTGCACTGCTCATGGTAAAACTGCAATTGATTTCTATAAGCAATGGCAAAAGGTTCGTCATCCTAGCCATTGCTACGATTGTCTAAAAGGAAACCACAAAGAAAAGGCAGTTTTCTGTTTGCTAAGGTTTTGGAGGATCATCAAGCATGGAGGTTAATAAAATCTAGAACTGTTACATTTGTATAATAACTAATATTTAGTTTTGAATTTACATATTATTAATTAATCATTTCTTTTATTTGCATAGATGATTACTTGAGAATCAGCAATGGTCTTGGTAATTCTCAATTTTAGTTTAATCCTGATATACCTGAAATGGAAGAGCTAAGAATCATGTAAGACAAATAATATGCTCATACTTTTATGTATAATCTAGAAGTATATTATTATTATTATATACGTATTAACTTTGTAATTGATAATCCAATAAACTGCAGGGAAGACTATACATCAAACTTCTTAGCAAAACCAGAAGATCATGTGGACATGTGGAGGTTTGAGTTACCCGAAGATAATGAAGAATAAAATGACTAAGTTCAGGTAACTTTCCTAATCATGTACGTAATTTGTATATATAAGTGAATAGTATAAATAAAAACTAATAAGAGTACTAGTATAACTTATAGTTTACATATGCTAAGTTCTAAAACAAAGCTATATTATCATATATACATTACTTATGTAGATTATCTAAACCTAAACCTAAACCTAAACCTGAACCTAACTTTCTAAAAATAACTACTTTAATAATAAGGATCACATTAATTAATTAACTGAAACTTGTTGAGATTATTAAAGCAAAAGTAAAAAAGAATTAGCAAATGTCAAACTTATTAAAAAAAAAGAACCAAAGGTCAAACTTAAAAGATAAAGAACCAAATGTCAAAATGAAAGAAGTGAATTAGCGGGAAAAAACATTGTAGATTATTCTTAACAAAGAACATAAAAAACATTTCCATCAATCCTTAACATCTCCTGATTTGGTTTTTGACACACATTGCTTTTTGGTTGATGATGATTCATCTTCCTTGAAGAACATTTTTCCTTACGTTTGGAGGAAGTGGACTGTGGAGTTGAGAAACTTTCTGTCTGATCTCCATTGATATTGGTTAACATGAACTGCTCCTGTTATAATTTTAAAAATAATATATAAGTGTTAATAAAATATCAATCAAAATATATGAGTTCCTATAATTGATATTACCTGCTCAACAGAATCAATAGCAGAACTATTAGATTGAAACTCAGAATCTTCATGAGATTTAATATCACCATCCTTATTTAAACACACCTTAGACACCTTGAAAGTGTCATTTCCTCTGAACAAATTCCCCTTTTCAATGTTCACAACAAATTGAAAAGTGTTCCCAACTATATTCGTAATAGTAAGTGGCAACGAAGTTGGATCTTCAGTCTGTTCATAAACTTTACATAAGTTATTTTAAAAGTTGAATAATCGATGAAAATATATTTTACAACCTCAATACATAAAAAAACCTCATTGAGTTTCCCATCCAATATATCAGATACAGATTGGCAAACAATGTCCATGGCAGGTTTGTCAAACAAAACTAATTTGACTTCAGATGTCTGATCCATGACATACACATGAAGTTTAAACCTGAAAAAAATTGAGCTTAAGCAGTTTTGAATATTATAAACTTTAAAATGTGTAATAGTTATTAATCAATATAATAAATATTAATAGTATACATCAAACACTACCTTGGAACAACGTTGGTAATATTTTTTCCACACCTTTCACACCAAAATGTGTCTATTTTAGTTTTTGATTGAGGTTCGTTCTCTTTTTTTGGAATTCTGAAAACTGTTTTATCACACTTTCGACAACAAAAATAGTACCATGTCCAATCTGTATCAATAGCCATTATTGTGCATATTATTTTGCATCTACCAACCTAAGAAATAAGAAAAATGAAAAAATTAACAAATTTAATATGTGAAAATGGTATGTTTGTTTTAATAAAATAATATAACTAAAGATATATTATTTTATATCAAACCTCAATATAATCAATCAAGTCCTGGATTGATTTCATAGGAACTTCATCAAAATAATCCTCTCTAAAAAGGACCAAATCTTGCTTTGGTTTGCTCTCTAGTGTGGTTAAACACATTCCATCATTTGGTACACTGAAAGACAAAATTTAAAAGAAATAATAAATTAGTATCATCTGATCAAATACAAAACTATCTATGTTATTTTTTTAATACTTACTGATCTTTAAAATCGGTAATTTCAGGAATATCTGGATTAATTAAAATCTGAGAAGTGTCAAATACATTAGTTATTTGCAAATCACCTGCATTTACAATTGAAGTGGGGGGGGGGGTTAAAATCTAGATTATTTAAAAATTATATAAAAAACATGTAAATAATAATTACCCCTGAAGTTATTAATCTTAGCAAATCGAAGAAGAACAATCACCTTGTCATTGTTGTCTTTGCTAACAGCATCAAACAAAATGTCAGCAAATTTTCCCCACAACGTACAAGGTAGACGCTCATCACTATAAATTTAAAACCGTAAATTCAATTAAAATAAACATCATCAAATAAGAAAAATAATTAATCGTGAATTACAAACTTATAACCTTGTGTCTCTAATCTCAAACTCAACCTTCTTCATGTTTTTTTGATTCACTTCAAGTTCTTTCATCTCACCAACATTGACAACTTGTCCAACAATATCTTTAAAAAATTAAAAAAAAATATGTAAGTAAATCATCAAATAATACTTAAATAAGATATGATATATTTTTACAATATATGATATATTGCTAGGAAATAGAAATGATTTTTATACCTATCAGATAAAAAGCATTCATTGAACCATTTAAAACATGTTTAAAATTAGCCAACTTCAAATAAAAATCATCAAACTTTGATGAACATCGAGTAATTGTAGTGATGTTCATAAAAGTCATTTTGAAATCATGCATCGTAGGCCTAAACTGACTCGATGGTTTTGTCAAGGAAAAATTTTCGATGATTCTCCATTCTCCGACAGATATAGATTTTTGAAATCTTAATATCTGAGGTCTCTTGATAGAAGCATGGATAAGAGTGCCCTACAAAATTAAAGGCCTGTTAAAACGATATATCTATATATTAAAACTTAAAAACGTATTATAAAAATTTATAAAATGCTTAAAAATTCATCAGAAAGAACCATATCAAGGGATTCACCAACTTGATTTGCGTATTGTCTTCAGGAATACAGGATCTTTACTTGGACTCGCCATGCTGTTTTAAAAGGTTTTACACTCTTTAGAGGAGTAAACCCGTTTGATGTAGCCATTTGAAAAACTATCTTTTTAATTTGCTTGTAATCGGAATTTTAAAGTGTGTTAAACTTATGGATCTATTTTATGGTATTTATATGTGTTTGTCATATTTTCGTGATTAGCAATTAGGTAGAGAATAAAATAAGAATATTTTAGTTGTGAGATTTGAAATCTATATTCTAACAAAAAGATTGAATCTAAGATATATATGAATAACGAATAAAACTAAATAATTGTTAAGATTACCAAATCAAACCCTAAATTACATTTATTTTTTGTTCTTTGAATTATTGTTCTCTAATGGCACATTTCGTAAATCACACATCATGGTAAGGTTATTTAGTTAACAATGCTTCTCTTTTAATAGTATAGAGATGGTTGTAATGTTTTGTTAGAGATCGCTTATGATATATGGAATGGAAATTCATTACTATTATTATATGATCCTACATGATACACACCTAAAAAATTATATGAATATTATAGATGAATTTAATAATTAGGCCAAATTTTATTTATTGGATATTAGAAAATATAAAGATAAGTATGACACACATACACATATTATAATTGATCGATATATCTATCTTATTAAAGAGAAATATCATTTTCAAAATAACATTTATGTCATGTGTTATTTACATTTTATGCCATTGGAGTTTATGATTTTATTAAGGAAAAAAACGTCAAATCAATTCCAATAAGCGAACTAAGAGTTAACAACATAATATCTTTTCATATCTTTTATTTAGATTATAATTATATATTTATTTTTAATTTCAGAAAAATCTCTTAAAATCTTTTCATTTTACATTTAAAGATTTAAATATGTAAACATTGTTTTTTTTTATTAAGATGTAAATTAATATATATTGAATATTTACAGGGACTTTATAACATTTTGTTTACATGCCCAAAAAAGGATTAAAAAGCCTAATGAAACAGAGAGATTCAAATTTGTAAGAGCATTGTTAAGGCATGAGCGAACCAGAGCGATAGTAAGTTTGAGAATGATTTCTTGTTTAGTCAAGCTAGGATTGAGTCCTTTAGCTTCTTGTCGATCTGAATGAAGAGTTGATGAGTTGATGTTTGTTCATTGTTGTGAATCCGATTGTTCCGTGCTTTCCAAAGAAGGTAAACAGTGATTTGAGATGTGAGGAGAGCAAGGATTCTGTAGCTTTTTGGCTTGATGGATGATAACCAAGATAAAAGGCTGTTCCAGTTGGCAAAGGTGTGGAAAGAGTTCCAGAGGATGTGGTCCTTAGTTTCAACACCTCTTTCACAAATACAACATGTGGGAGTTACTTGAATTCCCCACGATGACAACCTATCTCGTGTTGGTAACCTGTCCAGATGAGAAATCCAAAAATTCAAGGCGAGCTTTGGAATATAACCTTTGTACCATATCAGTTTAGATAAAGGTTTAGTAGTTTCTCTCCTTCTCAGCACTTCCCAAATTCCAGATGAAGAGAATTCTCCATTTTCCTATCACCGATGCACCAGAAAAATATATCAGCGTTGAGGCTTTGCCGAGGAGGTTCCACAACAATTAGCCTTTCTCAAAGGCAGGCTAGAGCTTGATATCAAGTTTTTGGCGATGGAAGGATCCATTCACCGACGTGAGTTCCAGCTTTAACAGAGTTGTGTAATGGAATCCTTGTTAGTCGTCGACCATTTGAGCGAACCAGATCAAAGAGAACCCTGATTTGACCAATTATCCACCCAATAGCTTGCTGTTAACCATCTCCAATCTTAATTTGATGAATCTTTTTGCTAGATTCCTTAGCATGAGCAACAATTTCTACAGCCAAGAGTCTTTTTGATCAGGTTCTACTAACCAGAAACTTGTCTCCTTCAACCTATGCTTCTTGGTCTAAGTTACCCACAATGATCCTGCTTTGTAAAACGAAAACCATATGAGTTTCAAGTTTAGAGTTCTATTCCATAATCCAAGGTTCCTAAGACCAAGACCCCCTTCATCCTTTGGAAGACAAACATTCTTCCACGCAACCTTGACCCCTCCATTGCTACTTGCATTCTCTTTCCAAAGGAATTTAGTACAAAATCTTTGAATCGTAGAGGTGCAGTTATTGGGCAAGATAAAGACCGAGAACCAAAAATTCAATTGGCTGTAAACCACTGAAGAGATCAACTGGAGGCGATCAGCGAAAGATAGATATTTGTTGGCCCAATGGTTATGTTTAGATTTAAGAGCATCAAGGAGAGGAGAGTACTCTATCTTCCCAAGCTCTTTATGCATGAGGGGGAGACCTAAATATCTGAAAGGGAAGTGGGCTTGAAGAAAATCTGAGGAGTCGAGAGCAGTCGCCTGCTGGTCATTAACACCCGCGTAGTAGACAACCAATTTTTCTTTGTTCATTCTTAAACCTAAGAGGATGTAGAATCTGTCTAGGGTCAAGCTTATATTAGATAAAGATCTCACGGAGCCATCAAAGAAGACCATGAGGTCATCGGAAAAAGCTAAGTGAGTAATGCTCGAGTCCTTGGCTTTTGGGTGATGTCCTATAACGCCCAATTTGAACTGGTCTTCAAGCATATTTGAAAATACCTCCATCACAATGACAAAGAGAGAAGGGGAAAGAGGATGCCCTTGTCTCATGCCTTTCTTGCCTTGGAAGAAGCCACACATCTTACTGTTAATATTAACTGAGAAAGAGGTTGTTGTCAAGCATTGTTGGATCCAATTTACAAAGTCTTGAGGCAGATCAGAAGTACGCAAAACCCTTATAATCAAATCCCATTTAACCGAGTTGAATGTCTTCCTGAGATCAACTTTTAACAAGCCTCTTCTTGAGATGTTTTTTTGATTGAAACCCTGAACCAACTCAGAAGCAAGGAGAACTTTTTCTATCAGCAATTGGCCTTTCACAAAAGCTGACCCTGAAGGAGAGACCATCGAGGGAAGGATCTGTTCAAGTCTTATTGCAAGATTTTTTGATATAACATTGTATAGGACAATACATAAGTAGATCGGTTGAAAGTGAGAAACTTTAGTGGCGTTCACGATCTTTGGAATGAGCATCACCACAGTACAATTCCACTGCTTTACGATTCTCCCAGAAGAGAAGAACTCAAGCACTGCCTAAGTAACTTCATTTCCAATCCAAGCCCAAGAAGATTTTACAAATTCCACATTATAACCGTCTGGCCTCAGGGACTTATTCAGCGGTAGACTAAACACATTCTCCTTAATTTCTTCTACAGTAAAAAATCTCGAAAGAACAACCTTCATCTCATTAGAACTTTTGAAAGTAGTGTAAGCCGAGATCATATCTTCACCAGCTTGATCAAGACAAAGATCATCTGTGCCTAGCAAATCTCTGTAGAAACTGACACACATGTGCTCAGTGTCCTCCTCTTTCTCAATTCTGGCACCGAGATCATTTTCCAGAAAATGAATTTGACTTGCTACTCGCCTGGATGCCAACATTCTGTGAAAGAATTTTGAGTTGCTATCGCCATCTGCCAGCCATAGAACTCTTGATCTTTGCCTTACAGATCTTTCTTCCACTGAGGCAAGCTTTAGCCATTTAGCATGCACAACTTGTTCCAGAGAAGTCATTCAGATGTGGGACTTTTTAGGAAGTCTGATTGGCATTTGCCTAAATGTATGGTTGCCTCTTTTACTCTCAGCTCAAGACCGGAACAATGATTCTTGTTGTACTCTTTGATCACTCCCTTCATGAGCTTTAACTTTCTGGAAAAACAGAACATGGTTGTACCTCGAGGATAAAATGATCTCCATTCTCGCTCAAGAATAGTCAGGAACTCCTTATCATGAAGGAGGTAATTGGTGAACATAAATGGTTTCTTTTTTCTCTGGTTCCCATCTCCCATGCTTACCACACTTGGACAGTGGTATGAGAAAAGGGGATCCTGAAACTCAGCGTATGAAAGCGGATAATTGAGGAGCCATAAGTCGTTAACTAAGACCCTATCCAACTTCTTGGCGATCGGTGAATCCTTTTGCTTGTTCCACCAAGTATAGAAGTTTCCTCTGAACGTGAGATTTGTGAGGCCGGTGGTTAATAGACAGCTTCAAAAGTCCTCCATACCACTTGATATTCGAGAGCTCCCAATGGATGCATCACCCGGATCTAGAGATTGGTTAAAGTCTACAAGAATGATCCGATGCTTATTTTTTACACTGGAGCTGGCAGAAAGGTTTACCAATTCCCTCCATAATTCCATGCGTCTGTATCTACAATTGAAAGCATAGACCATTGACACTACAATCTCTGTATCTTGCTGAGGCATCTTAATAACACTGCAAATCAGTTGAGCCGACTTGTAAATAACTGTAACTTTGACAAACGGATCCCAAATCAGCCAAATTCTCCCCAAATCTGCATAGTCATAGTTAGCGTCTGAACTCCAACTCTTGAATGATGACTGAACAATGCTCTGATATTTAGGTAGTTTAACTCTTGTTTCGATAAGCCCACCAAAAAGAGCCTTACTATCTCTTGACCAACTTCTAAAACTTCTTCTTCTTATAGATTTGTTAAAGCCCCGAAAATTCCAACAAAAAAATTTCGACATAGATAAGTAATTACTTGTTGTAGCCTTTACTCTGAGAAGCCTGATTATACTTCAAAGGCAGTTCCTTTAAAGCCAATTTCTTCTCCAATCTGGCATGTTGTTTTTTTCGTTTCCTTGATTGAATTGGTGTGAATTCTTCTTCTTCTGATTGAGTCTCCACTTCCTCAGATTAAGCAGCTGAACTAGCTTGGCTTTCTGAGGAGTCATCCACTCCTGAGTCTTATTTTGAGGATTCAGATTGAGAGCTAGACTGTGAGCTTGATCTTGTGGAGTGATGAGAATGATTTTGAGAAGAGTGTTCTTTCTTCATAGATGGGCTTTTACTCTTCGGTTTGAAGGTAGACGCCACGTTTTGAGCAACTGTGTCCAGTCCAATATTAACCTCGAGAGAGTTTGGAGCACGAGCTTTTCTTGATTGAGCCTCTTTTAGAGCTTTGATTCTTCCTGCTCTTTCTTTTCTCTGCTTGTCGGGTTTTCTAGTTCTTCTCCTCATCTTTTCCATCTACAGGTGCATATTTAGTTCGTATGCAGTTAGCCGAGTTATGTCCTGTGGACTTGTAGGTAGGGCAGGTGATCAGAGCCGTTGGGCATCTGTTTAGAGTACGATTGACGTGATTGCAGAAATCATAAATTGGAGGAAACTACGAGCTTGATACTAGGATCCTTTGTATGTGGCCAGAATCGAATCTCACGTTGACTACCTCAGGTAGAGATTTCCGTGGGTCATTCGTGAAACTTCAAGGTTGAGCATTTTTTGAGTATGTGGATGGAGGTCTACTAGGTGTCGCAACAAGCTTGCTATTAATTCAAGCCCTTCGTCAGAGTAATATTGGAGATGGACCTTGTGAAAATCAACCCAAACATAAGCGCCGTTGAGCTTTGGGATCTCTGGCTAGAGTCGATGCTCCTACTTTACTACAAACATTGCTTGGTTCTCCACGTGTCACATTCCTTGAGCAAGGACTCTCGCACGAGTTGAAGGATTTGAGATTCTGATAAGAATGGAGAAAATTAATTTTGGACAAGTTCTAGACGTTTGAGCTGAAATATTGGGTTTTTTCCAAAAACAAGGCACCGACCAGTTACAGAGACTCCGCCACCCGGTCCTAGGACACACCCAGCACCAGTGCACAGATACCCCATGATCGGCCGTCTACAAACTAGGCCGCGACCGGTGTCACGACCGGTATCATGACCAATGTGCATCACACGACTGAGGCATTCCACTTCCAACACTGGTCGCGAGTCGTCTCACTTCACACTCCGGTCTTTAGCACACCGCCAACTGTTCCAAACCTTTACTGAGCCATTCCTCATCCCGACCATCCATTTCCCACATCCGGCAATGCCATTACACATCTGGACATGCATATGGCCGAGAAAAACAATGCCAAACGTCCAATATTCATATTTTGTTGGCCGGATTATGCATAAGCTCGAATCATTCAAAGTAACCAAGTCAATTCAACATATATATACCATATTATGGTTATTTTTAGGATTGGAACCTCAAGAACACATAATACACAATTGAAGCTACAAGGAGCCTATACCGATCAATTTTTTGCAACTTAGTTATTTCATTGCCGTTAAGCATGAAATCAACCAAGTTTTTTCCAGCACCTTGCAGAGGATCTAAGGGACATTTCAAAGCTTTAAAACCCTCTCAAAGACCGTTAGAAACAAAGACGAAACTATGGAACAAATATTGCAAGAATTTGAACTTCAAAGGAACTCAAACAAAAAACTTCAGTTTCAATTCATACCAAGAAGTATTGTGTTCAGAATGAAGATTATTTCGAAGCTATGAATGATCCAGTCAAGGAAGAGTCATTCTTTATCCACATTCAAAGGCTCAACGATGTGATCAAAGAACAAAAACCAACCCCGGAGCACCTACAAGCAATCTAAGCCAAACTAACTTTCACGCCAGCTGAATATAATCAAATACATTCAGAAAAACAGAGAAAGAGGATGACAGAGATCTTCATCGACTTTTGGCTCAACGGGACACAAAACTGACGAATTTGGTTTCTTTAAAACTCTTATCCAAGAGTTGAAGCAAGTCCTACTGCTGAAAAAGCCCAAATAAAGTGTGAATTGTATGAAGAACAACTCAAGTAGATTTGGAAGCGCTCATACTTCATTATGGAGCGGCAGATTGGCCAGAATCCCAAGGAAAGCTCAGCCAAAAAACCAAATCAAGCTTAGCCAAGTTAACCAATTTGTTAAATTGATAATTTACTACTGAGAAGAATATGAATAAGGTGTTTCTCAAGAAAAACCGTCCTTGGAGCGGTCAGAATCGCACCGGCTAGTTTCTCATCAAGATGAACAAACCAAGCATTCCAGAGATACCACACTTGGCCACATCAATATTTGTATGAGCTCCAACCTTTATACTTCATTTTTACTAACCAAATATTCTATTTTGTAATAAGTTTTCAGTTTTGTCAGAGCTGTCTTCCCGAATTACTAAAACGGACCATTGCTCTTCATTTCGGTTTACCAATACATCAAAAATGGCCGTCTAACTCTCCATATTTTTGACTAGCAGCCTAGTAACTCTTATTTCCTCTCTTTTACATTAGTTTTCCATAGCTTCCTCACTTGATTTTACACCGAGACGGTGTACGTTAAGTCTGGGAGGATTCTTATTGTTGTTAATGATTCTTTTTCTTGATTTTTGAGTCGTTTTTCACAACTTTTCAAAATAAAATCATTTTCTTGAGTCAAAACAGGAACGAAGCTTAGCTATGAAATAGCCAAGTGATTAAGGACTACTGTCCATAGTCTCCTTGACTGCTGTTCTACAATTCCGAAAAGCTCAGGTGGATCAACTAACCAAGGCACCACACAACACTGGATATCCGCTCAATCCTAAGCCACTCAACAATAAATGAACTTAATTTTCTTTTCTAGGGGCTTTGTATGCATTGAATCAGACTTCTCTTCAGATTCGAAAACATTGGTCTATGGTTCCCCTCTTTTATTTTTCATAAAAGTCCTCAAAAAGATGCTTATATTTAATGGATTTGGGATTTAAGGAAATGAATGGGTCAATAAGTCCAAACGTGCTTAATAGAAATAATAATAATAATAATAATAATAATAATAATAATAATAATAA
>OVAN01010762.1:0-15387 GCA_900406275.1 Anastatica hierochuntica | reverse complement strand
GCTAAATGGGTCTTCGGTTATGGCAACCACTAAATGGTTCGGTTCGTAACAAAATAAAATAAAGAAAAAGTAAATCCTTGTCCTTGAATTCTAGAAATCTCTTTGAAGATTCAAGCTAAAGCCTAATTCCCCGACGCCAAAACTAGGCGTCGCCTAGGTCGTCGGGTCAAAGTTTAATATTTATAAACCTAATCCTACTCGTAATCCCGCAAGAGAACGGGGTCAAATCATAATATTTAAGGTTGTCCAAGGATTTAAAGGCTTGACTAGTAGAACCTAAACAAAGGGAATACACTAGAAATCCTAGTCTAGGGGGCTGATTTAGATGGGGATTATCACGAGTCTCCACTAAATCTAGTTATCAACAAGGCCAAACATAATTAAAAAGCATAAATAAGAGCAATAATTAAAATAGAAACAAGTAAGGGCAAGAAAGGAATGAACTTGGATGTAAACAATTGGATCTTGAGATAATAGTAATGGGTTCAGGGTCGATCTAGAGATGTAATGGACTTTGCTATGGCTTTATTAGAGGATTGAAGCTATTCTTAGGCCAAGGATCCCTCATTAATCGATCTACCCACTCTCATGGCGAAGATCTATTCACCTACACACATTACAAGGCTCAACTCTCGTTTGTTGCCTATTTAAACATGTATGTGATAGTAAACTACTCGTCCCTGTAACCATTTAATACCTTGATGTCCCCATTGGGAAAATCACTCACATTTCTCAAAGTGAAAATACAAATCTTGTTGTCTCTAGTATTTCATCGAACACTTTCTAGGCGTCAATGAGCAAGCAATGAACTTTAAAAAACTAAGCAAGATCTAGTAAGAATTTATGCCAAAATCTAGCCTAATCATATATCACAACCCTAGATTTAACCCTAGCCTACTACATCTCAAGTTCGAAGAAGGATCTACTTCGTAAGAGTCATGGGAATTCAAAGACAAGAGTTGGATCTTTGAGCTCCCATTTTCTTAGAAATAGATATAAAAGAAAGAGATGAAGAGAAGATATACAAATCCACTCAAAGTATTAAAAGTAGTTATTACAAGAATTTAATCTCAAAATATTGAAAGATAGATGAAAGATGTTCCAAGATAAGCCAAGATATGTTATTGGTTCACATAAGAGGGTATTTATACTAAAGAGGAGAAGTGTGTGTGCCCTAGAAGCATTTTTCTCGTCAAGGTGACCTGTCGTCGCCCAAAAGCAGGCTACCATAGACCTACAAGTCGACAGTAGCTCACCTTGGGCAGTAGAGCTCCCAAGTGAGGCAGTTGTCGACCCAAGGTGCCCTGCTGTCCACCTCCAGGTCGACCCAAGGTGCCCTACCTTGGCAGCTTGTGACCTCTTCTTCCTACCTTTGCTTGCTCCAATTGGTTCCATCCTTTCCCATAGAGTTTGGCTCCTCTTTTCCTTGATTCCTTAGCTCCAAATTAACCTTGAGTCCTCCTCTAGAGCCTCCATAAATCCATCCCAAAGTTTCTCCTAAAAATGCAAGGAAATGACATGCAAATGCAATATGATCCTAAACTAGACTATATACTCAAACTTATGGATTCTTAGACTTATATGCAATATATAAAACCTAAATGTGGATGAAACTAAGATAAAACGCACCAAAATATGCAAGAAAATATGCACACATCAACACCCCTGAACT
Source organism: Anastatica hierochuntica (assembly GCA_900406275.1). Lineage (NCBI taxonomy): Eukaryota > Viridiplantae > Streptophyta > Magnoliopsida > Brassicales > Brassicaceae > Anastatica > Anastatica hierochuntica. The sequence goes on along the minus strand of OVAN01010762.1, from coordinate 13,715 downwards.
TGTCCTTTGCTTGTCCTAAAGCAAACTACAAAGACCAAACCTGGAAATGAGGTTTGCAAGTGGCAACTCAAAACCAAGATAAGAAAAGTAATGCCTTATGCCCAACCTCCTCAAAACAAGTAAAATGGTGCAGAGATCATCTAAGAGTCTATGTACTTCTCCATGGTCATCACAAAACCAACTCTTATAATCTAAGCTAAGCATCCATAAACTATCCCATCGCCAATACCTTTTTATATTCAATTAAGCTTAGGCGTGAGTTCTTTACCTATGAGCAATACATCTCATCCATTCGGTTAGAAGTTCAAAGAAAGGGTTTATGTAAAGAAGTGTAAAAAGAAGAGGGTTCACTAGACTTAAAGTGGTTTCTCTCAAACAAAAGTAGTGCAAGATAATAGGCAAAAACAAGGTGGTATCCGAACAATTTACGCATACAAAGCATATCCCACCCCTTTGCTTCCTAAGGATCTAGACACTTACTTGATATGCTTCCCATCCTAGCACTAGAAACCATGAACATTTTATTGAACGAAACTCACTCATTATTTTTCTTTTTGTAGACAACTAGAGATTCTTAAACTTTTAAACTTCTTATCTACTAACCTTCTTTTGATTTTAAGAGACACTATCTAATCACTTAGCTTCTTTCTTTATTATTCTTTTTTGAGGGTGGACTCTCTATGATTTTAGTTTCTAAGGTTAGAGCTTAAACTTAGTACTAATCTCTAGTGCCTTTTTCTTTCACTTCTCTTTTTATCTTTTTCGATTTCCTTCTTTCTTTTCTTTTTCTTATTCAAAAAACCTAGGATCATAAACGCTTTAAAGAACATCTACTTGACTCTATACACACTAACCATTCCCAAGAGTTATATAAATCCTAAACCACAAAAGACTTTCCCTTCCTATGAGGGCATTGTTCATTAAATAAAGCTCAACAATCTAGTAGGTAGTTCTATCATTGTTCCCTATGCAAAATGCAATCCAATATGCTATTAACAAACTAATTATTTACAAATGCATGCAATCTATATGCAAAGCTTTGAAAACAAATTGAAAATCTTTTTGTTTTTTTGAAAATTTTCAAATTTGTTTTGGTTATTTTCACAAATTGTAAGTATATAAAATGCATGACTCAATATGTGAAGAGAAAAGAAAACATCAAAACTCAAAATGACATTAGTTCTAAGACCCTCCCCGGACTTAAATTTCATCGTCTCGGTGAATTTTAAACCGTGAGAGTGACCTTTAAAACACACACAAAAATGAAAATATGCAACGGTATTTACAAAGAGTTGTAGGCGTACCTTGTGACAACTCATATATGAGTATCTTGTGGAATCGGCGGAGTATTTGGGCTCATTTTTGTTATGACTTGAGCTCCACGGCCGTGATGATGAAGGGGTAACGAGGTCTTTCACATGTTTCCTCCGGGATGGCTCTTGAAACAAAGTCCTTGGTGGGTGCATCCCTTGCTCGTACGGTTCCCAGATTACCGAAGGAGGAAGGGCAACCGAGTGCCTTGCTTTTTGATGTCCATGGAAACTCAAATCTTCATCTTCTTTTTCTTCCTCACTCGAAGACGCATAGCGGTTGTATTTTTCTTTTTTCTTCATCCTCCTCCACAACGGTGTAATGAAGTTCCCTTGTTTTCTTAGACTTTGTCTTGGTCATTCATCTTCCTCTACAAGTACATTTCATACTCACTTCTTTGCTAACCCTCTGGTGGTTATTGTTGTTGGTATTCAACGTTGAAAGCACCTTCTTCTTCTTCTTGGTTCGGTGGTATCTTTTTGGGGTCAGACTTGCAAAATGTTGGATCACTTGGTAGGGAGTAATGGTTGACAAGTAGATGTTGAAGGAGACGAAATGAGAGGTTCTCATCCTTTGTCGCGGTTGAGTGCTCATGTAGGGGCAAGTAGCACGTTTGTCTTTGCCTCTCTTCATAGATGAACAAGTAGATCATCCGGACATTCATATACCCGTGGTAACAATAAAGGAATTTCTCCTTCACTAGATGACCCATATCCATCTTCCTTTCTCCTCTTAATCTTCGGAAGTCTTCAATATTGACTCCCACACGGAGAAACAATGGCGTGAGGAACCCGCCAATATGGATCAAAGGCTTTCTTGTGGTCCTCAACTCTTCATGATAGTCTAACATCTTGGAGATGAAGACACCTCCATTGTTGACATTGTTTCCCATAAGGTCTTCCATTATGTTCCTACTCATAACCGTCTTGCCACTATGGAATAGCAACTTCAAACTCAAGGGGATCACTAGTTTAGGCGAGCTTCTCCTCACAAAGGTGTTTCCAACAAACTCCAAAAGGTAACGAATAGTTGGGTTTCAAACCTTTGATAGCTTGGTTGAACCCTCATCATATGATCCAAGTGTTATTCTCTCCCAAAGTATTATTGATTCAAGTCCATTTCCATAAACAAAATCTTCTTTCGTTGGATTGAAACCATACACTTGACATATCTCCTCATGGGGTACCTTGTAAAAGTTCTTCTTGATTCTAAATGTGAGCTACACGACTCTTTCATGAGGACCACATCCTTGTACCATGCTAACCGTTGAGAGGAATTAGAGAGTGGGGTGACGGTAATTCGCATAGTTCATTGATAGAAGGTTCTCCATGTCCATTTTCCTAATCAAGTATATTACTTGATTGTGAATCTCCATCTCTCTCAAAATGTCCTCATCCGCCGAAGTAGTTCCAATGACCTTGGCGTTATCTTGGAAATGCAAGTAGAGGCTTGTCTCCTCATCATACCAATTCGTGTAGGTGACATTTGCTTGTTTACTTGAAACAATTTTCGGATCTAAAAAAGATAGTAGATATTGTGAGTTCAAAATCTCTTTAACGAACATATGTAAAGGCTTAAGAAGGATTTAACTTTGGATGAAGTTTAAAAATTCAAGAGAAAGTCATACTAATTCTTGATTCGAAGCAATTTCTTTAACTAAAACATTCAATCTAAATGCTATATCAAATGGATGCACATGGACCAAAATTCTTCTTCAAAAATCATCAAAATTCGGCCACTTCTTAGCTTAGCATTTTCAAAATTTCACAAGTAACCAAATGATGAATATGTCATGAGTAAGTGTTTATAAAATTCACCAAGAGAATATCCAATTAAATCATTCAAAGACCTTTACTAAATTCGGATAAGTGTGCACTTAATATAATTTACCCAAATTCAATGGTAATGAACAATGCTCAAGGTTTTCAACAATGAATAACAGGCATAACAAGCTTCATATCATCATAACAATTTGATGGCAAATTCAATGAAGGCTTAAAAGCAATCCTTTTAGCTCATGAAAATCGAAATATTTATGCGTAAAATGCCATCAGTCAAAAATTGTAAACTCTTTGCACTCTTCATGTAATTCATGCATATGTACTATAAATTGTAGATAAGAACCAATGAAACTAATTTTCCCCAAAATTCTCTCAAGAACACTATTCATAAGCACTATTCATCAAGAAGAACAATCCATGAATGAAGCATTTTTAGATGTTTTTAAGAAGATCTAATCCAAGAAAACTCAACAACTAAGCTCTAGCTACCAAGATAACTCACAAACAACATCTAATTCACTTCCTCTCATCCAAATTGAAAATCATCATCAAGAAGAGAAGAAGTTTTTTTCCATACCTTTGGTTTCTTGATGCAAATATGAATGTGAGAAGTAGGGAGCTTGTGAAATGCTAGTAAAGGTGGATGAATCTTGTCAAAAATCTCAAAGTTTCTCTCAAAGCTCTCAAGAACACAAAATCTTAGCTTAAGAGGATGAAAATGTCGATGGCTTTAACCTAGGAGAGAGAGTTTTTGCTTTTTTAAACAACATGTGTCATTCATGTTTAAGTGTTCAAGTTGGTGATATTTCCAAAAATTGCTAAAATGGTCGTTAGAAATCCCTTTCATAACCATTTGGCAAAAGTTTATTAAAATAACCCTTAAAATCTTTAAATCCAATTTTGGAGGGAAAATCAAGTTTAGTTTTTGAAATATTAGGACCAAAGGTTTGAAATTGGATAAAAAAGAGTTAAGTTTTCATAAATCAAGATTTTGCAAAATCACTCTTGAAATTCATTTAAAATGGTGAAATGCAAGTGTTATGCTTGAGTTTAAGAGAACTTACTTTAGCCAAATGAATGTTCTTAAGTACTAAGTCATAGTGACTTGTTCGAAATGTCCATCCATTACTCCATTTTGGCTTTGATCCTTGCCTTGATTTGTTCTCCCTTGGAATCTAAGCTTAAGCAAAAGGATGTCTTTGGAACAAGGTTATCCCAAGACATATCATCTTTATTGAATTGAAAAGTTCGAAATTCAAAGGCTTAAAACAAAATATTTACAAAGGATATGCATGAGATTGCCTCTCAAGTGCGCTTGTTTAAAGTCTTTAGCTTGACCATTCTTCTTTCCTTTCTAGTTGACGAAGTGGAGGACCATCCTTTCAAAGTCAGGTCCTATTGGTGCCTTCATTGTTGCATAATCCCTTATCTTGAAGAAGTTCGCAATTCCTTTTCCCCTGTAGACATTTGGGTTGTAGCTACTTTTGAAACTTGGAGATTCCAGTTCTTTCATGTCTTCTCCTCTAGCTACCTTATCACCATAAATTCTAGGCATTTCCTTTGCCTCTCCTTGGTACATTGTACCACAATACCCAATGTCTTTATCAAGTTCAATCATATGGTAAGATACTCCTTTGTCAACATATTTCATTGTCAACTTCTTTGCTTCACAATCAATTATGGCACCGTAGTTAACAAGAAGGGGTTTTCAAGTAGAATTGGGAATTTAGCTTGGTGGGATTTGTTATCCATTACCACAAAGTTACTCTCCACATAAGTGTTTCCGACGCTTAGCCTCACGTTTTGCAACCGTCTATTGCAATTTTCCGTGTAGCATCTCCCAAAAGTACGGGATTAGCCCCTTCTTTGATTTCACCTTCCAAATCAAGCTCCTTTACACGATCTACAGTGATCACATTCAAGTTAGTGTCGGTATCCGCTAATGCATTATCAAATTGGGAGCCTTTTAGAGCATAAGATACTATGAACCTTCCTTCATCGTTGCTCCTCTTTAAAAACTTCTCTCCCACTATTTAAATTGGGATATTATTAGCTTGAAGCACCTTCTCTACCCTCTTTATGGTGGCCAATTTCTTCTCAATCTTTTCCCTAACCCTTGCATCGGTTTTAGCCATCTCATACTATTTTTGAGGGATGTCTAAGTCACCATCATATTTCATCTTCCGATAGAGCACGCCTAAGAAATCCTTCTTATAACATCGAAGGTAAGGTAAATGGTATTTTGTAGAAAAATTATCCAAGATGGAGAATTCCTCTTCGCTTATGTCCATCTCACTAGGTTCATCGCTAGGATGCCTTGGTTTCTCATCTTTTTTCTCAAATGTCTCTTTCATTGAGACATTGAGTTTCTCTTCTTCCATGAAGCTTTCTCTTTCCTCAGCTTCCTTGACCAATTCTTCCTTAATAGCATTATCAATGATCAAAGGCTCTTCTTCTTTCTTAATCTTGACATCTCCTTTAGCCAAAGGAGTGTCCTTCTTCTCAAAATCCTTTCCCAATGGAGCACTTGTCTCTTCAATTTCAAGGTCAAATCCGATATGACCTTCCTTAACAATCAGGTTTCCATCCAATTCCACATTCAAACAATCAAAATCTCATCAAGGGGATTCAAAAATAGATTTTCAAAATCATCAATAATCTTCTCCTCTGCGAGAGTAAAGACAATGTCATCCCATGGTTGGGGAGTGTTGTTGATTTCTTCTAAGAAAGCATCACAAAAGTCTTTTCTTGACTCTCCTTTTTTCTCTAGCTACCCTTTTTCCCTTACAGTCCGAGATCACTTGTTGGAGTTGGGAATCTATGACCTTAACATGTGAAGCAAGAGCTTCATTCTTGATGGTCATGTCTTGGTATATAGACTCTATCTTCACATTCATCTCCCCAAAATTCTTGTTGAGCTCAGCCTTAGTCTAATTTTTTCCTTCCACTAGCTTCTTAAGCATTGCATGATTCACTTCTTATTTGGTAGGACCGGCTTGTTGTTGAGGCTTTTGGTAGTAGCCTTGCTTATATTGGTATTGGTACCCTTGTTGGTTAGTCTTGCGAGGATAAACTTGATATTGTGAATTCTCCACACTAGTGCTTCAGTAGGATAGGTTGTTGGTATTGAAAGGCTTGTATCCTTGGTTGAAAGGTTTTTGGTAGTACCCTCCTTGGATGTAGCTCACTTCTACTTGGTTCTCACCCTCCTGTGCTTCGACTTTGGTATCCGCAAAGTGAACCCTTCTTCTTGTTTGTTGAATGAGCCTATAAACCTTATCACTAAGCTCCTTGATCTTGTCTTCCTTAGATCCTGTACTTTTCACTGTTCTATCATAATCATTCCCATTGCAATTGTCGCTTTGGGAGAGATTGTCTATGAGTTTCTCTCCTTGATCGGCGGAAAGACTAGCCAAGCTTCCCATGGAGGCGGTGTTCAAAGCCAAGCGGTATTTCTCATGGATATATGCAAGATTTGAAGTAGGTTGCCCTTGGTGATACCATGGTGAGGACAACTCCTTATGTATCCATTGAAGCATTCCCAAGCTTCATATAATGACTCCATTCCTCCTTGCTTGAAGGTAGAGATCTCATCCCTTATCTTTGCTGTATTTTGGGGTGAGAAAAACTTAGCCAAAAAAATCTATTTTTACATTCGTCCCATGTTGTGATAGAAGATGTCACAAGTCTCTCCTCCCATTGAGATGCTTTGTCTCCTAAAGAGAATAGAAACAAAGTCAATTTGATAAAGTCCTACGCTACTCCATTAATCTTTAAGGTCCAAGTTACCCTTTCAAAGTTTTCCAAGTGCTCTAGAGGGTTTTCCAACGCAAGAAAAATGAATCTAGCGTTTTGCACCATATTGATCAATCTTGACTTAATCTCAAAGTTGTTGTTGAGGATTGGTGGCGGTCTTATACCCATCATTTTTCCACTAATGAATGGCTCATCGCCTTCTCCAATCCTTGGTTCTTCTCTAGGGAGATGGAATGGATGGTTCCCTCGGTCCTCTTGATCAACAAAATTCCCATGATTTGGAGGGGAAAATCGCTTTTGTTGAGGGTTGTCCATAAGTGGAGGACTCTCTTCTTCAACTTCTTCATTCATACCCAACCTTCTTGGATGGGTTTATCTTTCTCTAGCTCTTCTTTGTCTTGATTGTTGTCTTTCGATAAGTGTTGGATCAATGTCAAGAAGTCTTGTATTTGGCTCACTTCTTGACCTTGTAATCATGTACCTTCACAAATCAAAGAAAATCAACAAAAGAAAGTTAGAAACTTAAATAAATTAAGCAAAAAGTAAATCCTAGCCCTTGAATTCTAGAAATCTGTTTGAAGATTCAAGCTAATGGTTGAATCCCCGGCCACGGCGCCAAAACATGATGTTGGCTAGGTCGTCGGTCAATGTTTAATATTTATAAACCGAAGCCTACTCGCAATCCCGCAAGAGAATGGGGTCAAATCGTAGTACTTAAGGGTCGTCCAAGGATTTAAAGTCTTGACTAGTAGAACCTAAATAAAGGGAATACACTAGAAATCCTAGTCTATGGGGTCGATTTAGATGGGGATTTTCACTGGTCTCCACTAAATCTAGTGATCAAAAAGGCCAAACATAATTAAAAAGCATAAATAAGAGCAATTTATTAAAATATCAACAAGTAAGGGCAAGAAAGGAGTGAACTTGGATGTAAAAAACAAAAAAGATATGATCTTGAGATAATAGTAATGGGTTTGGGTTCGATCTAGAGATGTAATGGACTTTTTTAAGGCTATATTAGAGGATTGAAGCTATTCTTTGGCCAAGGATCCCTCCTTAATCAATATACCCTTTCTCATGGCGAAGATCTATTCACCTATATACATTACAAGGCTCAACTCTCGATTTTTTTCTATCTAAACATGTATGTAATAGTAAACTACTAGTCCCTTTAACCATTTAACACCTTGATGTCCTCATTGGGCAAACTACTCTCATAGCTCAAAGTGAAAAACACAAATCTTGTTCTCTCAAGCATTTCATCGAACACGGCTTAGGCGTTAATGAGCAAGCAATGAACTTTGAAGAACTAAACAAGATCTAGTAGGAATCTATGCCCAAATTTAGCCTAATCATCCATCACAACCATAGATCTAACCCTATCCTACTAAATCTCAAGATCCAAGAAGAATCTACTCAATAAGAGTCATGGAAATCCAAAGACAAGAGTTGGGTCTTTGAGCTCTCATGTTCTTACAAAAAGATCTAAAAGAAAGAGATGAAGAGAAGAGATACAAATCCACTCAAAGTATTAAAAGTAGTTATCACAAGAGTTTTATCTCAAAATATTGAAAGATTGATGCAAGATGTTGAAAGATAAGCCAAGATATGTTATTGGTTCACATAAGAGGGTATTTATACTAAAGAGAAGAATTGTGGGTGCCGTAGAAGAATTTTTTCACGTCAAGGTGCCTTGTCGTCGCCCAAAAGCAGGCTACAATCCATCGACCTACAGGTCGACAATAGCTCACCTTGGGCAGCAGAGCTTCCAAGTGAGGCAGTTGTTGACCAAAGGAGCCTTGCTGTCGACCTCCAGGTCGAAAATTGCTTACCTTGGCAGCTTGTGACCTCTTCTTCTTTCCTTTGCTTTCTCCAATTGGTTCCATCTTCTCCGATAGCATTTGGCTTCTCTTTTCCTTGATTCCTTAGCTCTAAATCTACCTTGAATCCACCTTTAGAGCCTCCATAAATCCATCCTAAAGTTGCTCCTACAAATACAAGGAAATAACATGCAAATGCAATATGATCCTAAACTAGACTCTGTACTCAAACTTATGGATTCTTAGACTTATATGCAATATATAAAGCCTAAATTTGGATAAAACTAAACTAAAATACACAAAAATATGCAAGAAAATATGCACACATCAGTATGCATTGTAGTATGCTCATAAAGCTTCATCAATCTTAGTAGCCCAATGTTTACGCGTTTTACCAACCATCTTCTCTAGGATGCCTTTGATCTCTCTGTTAGAAATCTCTACTTGACCACCAGTCTAAGGATGATAAGATGTGGCGACCGTATGTCGAATTTCGTGCTTCTTCAGCATACTCTCAAACAACCTATTGATAAAGTGAGATCGCCCATCACAAATGACAACTCTGGGAATCCCAAATCATGGGAAGATCATTGACTTAAACATCTTCAAGAAAACCTTAGCGTCATTAGTAGGGCTGGAAAACGCCTCAACCTATTTGGAAACGTAATCAACTACAACCAAGATGTATTGATTTTCGTAGGACGGTGGGAATGGCCCCATGTAATCAATACCCCATACATCGAAAACCTCAACTTCCAATATGAAATTTTGAGGCATCTCGTTCCTCTTGTTGTTGTTGCCTTTTCGCTGGGAGGCATCGCACTTGGAAAAAAAGTCATGGGCGTCGTTAAACATAGTAGGCCACCAGAAGCCTACTTGTAGTTACTTTGAAACAATCTTGAAGGTAGCGAAATGGCCATCATACTCTAAACCATGGAAATGGTAGAGAATCCCGTGGACTTCCGTCTCTGGAATACACCTGCGAAAAAGTCTATTAGAGCACCTCTTGTAGAGAAAAGGATCGTCCCAAAAGTATTGTCTAACGTCTTTAGGGAATATCTTTTTCGCATAGTCTGCGAAATTCGGAGGCTTCACTTCTGCACTCAGATAATTTATAAAATCTACAAACCAAGGAATCTCGTTATGAATCTGTCTAATGGCAAAATTATCAACTCTATCCATGTATCCATCCTCCAACAAGGTAACCATATAGACATTTTCTTCAAGAAGATTGTCATCAAGTGGAGTCTCAGCATCCACTCGCAAACGAGATAAGTGGTCTACAACACCATTCTCTACACCACGTTTGTCTCGAATCTCCAGGTCAAATTCCTGCAACAACAAAATCCATCTCAAAGTGTCGGTTTAACATCCTTTTTAGACATAAGATACCTCAAAGCCACATGATCGGTGTGAACAATGACTTTGGATCCCACCACATATTTTCTAAACTTCTCGAATGCATAATCATTTTTAGTCGTTGTGAACCTCACGCTATTTCCCATTGATTTACATCTTTTTAATCATTTTTAGTCGTTGTATTTTGCTTTTAAACTCACCATACAACTCTTTTATTTTCTATTTTAGCTTAAATTAATCCTGAAACTCGTAGTGTAAGATCTTAGTCCTCGTGAGATCGATAACCTGAAGTACTGCATATACGTTGTGCACTTGCAGTAGTAGTGTCTTTTTGGGTGAAACTTGACACGCTATCAAGATTTTTGGCGCCGTTGTCGGCGACTTGATTTGTTACCTACGAAATTTTCTTTATTGATTTTAGTGTAGAACGCTTTTATTTTCAGTTTTTACTTCTTTTTCGTTTCTTTTTTTTCCAGGTTTTATGCAAAGGAGACCTTCTTTGGACGACCCATCTACAGAAAATCCTCCCATTAACGTCATTCAACGCACCTAAAGGAGACAAAAGAGAGAAATATTCGCTGCTATGAAAAATCCGAACCAAAATCCTCCTCACAGATAGCCACATCTTGTGGACAATCAAACCGTTCTCATTGAACAAGAAGACGTAGCTGCTGGCCATGGACTTGCCGTCGCCCTTACTGTTATTCTTCCACCTCACTTCAACTTACCTGCTGCTGTAAGACTTCAAGGAGTCCAAGGAAACACACAAGAACCTCTTGGTGATGCCCCCGTTCTATAAAACCAATAAGGAAGAGGACACACACTTGCTCGAGTGGATAATTGACAACAAATTCCACCGAGAATTTTGTTGAATTACAACAACTCCCACAACTACTTCAAGGCTTGATTAATCAAGGTTTACCTCAGAATAAGCCCCCTCAAGGACGAGCTCAACAAAATCAGCCTCGCCAACATCAAACCATTGGAGATTTGGATTCTTCCGATGCATTCTTCTTGGATAGGAATTCAATTTTTCCTAAATAGCTTCAAAGGAATGATTTGAGATTAAATTTCAGATCATAGCCTTGGTGAAGAAAAATCAATTTCATGGACTGTCCACATAACATCCACTTGACCATATCGACACATTTGAAGATATATGTAGTACTACGCGTACAAACGGAGTTCCACCGGACTACTTTAAGTGTAAGATTTTTAAATTCTCACTGAATGATAAAGCTCTTAGATGGGTGAAGTCGGTGCCACCACATTCCATCACTACTTGTGACGAATACAAAGGTGCAATTTTAATCTAGTTCTACACTAAGCAGAGATCGAGCTCCATTCAAAGAAAAATCTTTGGTTTTCAGCAAGGACCTACAAAATCCTTCTATGAAGCATTAGAAAGGTTCAAGGAGTACACAATGGATTTCCCAAACCATAGTTTCTCTGAAGAAAATCTATGAAACATCATCTACAATGGTATAAACCATAAGTACTGTGGGAACCGAAATTCTCACTGTCAATGTTATGTGGTTCACGGATTCTGTAGCAAAAGATCAACAGATCGAGATAGCGAATTAGCGAATTAGATAGTAAGAAATACGAAATTTATCTGCAAGATAAGATCAAACAAGATAGCGTGAGTAAAACATATGAACGAGATGTATGCGAGATTTAGGTTAACGATATTCGAATTACGAAACGAGACAAGTTAACAATGAAAATAGATTGATCCGAAACAGATTGCAAAGTGATATGAAATTAACGGTTAAAACATAACAGAATTCGTAAAACAAAGCAAATACGAGAACGAATCTAAAGTATGCGAAAAGCGTAAAGGAAGAACGAATCGACAGACACAATTAACAAAGAAGTTAAGGGATCTTATTCGAATTTCGTGATGGGAGTGTGCGCAACCGGTGTTAAAGTCGTGGCCGCGAGATATGTTGGTGACGATTACCTAGAACTACAACGCAGACTCGTAACCTAGTTTAGACGCAGTTCGCTAACGAAAAACGAAACAAGAACCCTAGTTTTTCTAAGTGTTTTGTGGTGACGAAAAGCTCTCTGAATGAATGAATGAATGTCTCCGCGTCCTTTATATAGATCTTCGTGAGCTGGCTCGATTTCCTTTTCCGTCCCGATCCGTGCATATCTTCTCGCGGGAATATTCCTTTCTCCCTAACTTTCCTAAATCTTTTCGAGATCCTTCATTATCTTCCTAGAACTTGATATTTTCGTGAAATCCTGGTGAATCGTCATTGCTAGTGGGCCGTTTTTCGCCTGAAAATCGTAAGTGGACCGTTATTGCGGTTTGGGCCTTTTCGGGCTGTTTCGCGGCTAAGTGACCTTTACGATTTATCGCGGAAAACAGTTTCTCGCAGGAATAAGCGGCAACAACTTCGTGGACTGATGCGGTCAATCATATAGTTTAGACTCCTCCAGTTCTTAAGTTAACCGTCGTCGTTTTATACGATTGATACGAAATCCACGGAAAGCACGATTCCTTGCGATTCTTGTCATGCCGGTTTGACGGAAACTCCAATCGAGACGCAACGAGAGATGATCAAGTGACGACTCGAAGGAAATGACGATCGAAAGGGACGTGGTTCCGTCAACGGACTATGGCTGAACGTTATCCGCTCCTCAGCGCCAACTGGCGCCAAGGACAAAGCTTGGTCCTGGCGCCAACTGGCGCCACAGACAGAGCTTGGTCCTGGCGCCAAGGACAGAGCTTGGTCCTGGCGCCAACTGCCGCCAAGGATAGAGCTTGGTCCTGGCGCCAACTGGCACCAGGGACAGAGCTTGGTCCTGGCGCCAACTAGCGCCAAGGACTTAACTTGGTCCTAGGGACAATTGGCGCCAAGGACTGAGCTTGGTCCTGGCGCCAAGTGGCGCCAAGGCCTGAGCTTGGTACTGGCGCCAACTTGCGCCAAGGACAAAGCTTGGTCCTGGTGCCAACTGGCGCCAAGGACAGCTTGGTCCTGGCGCCAACGGGCCAGGGACTGAGCTTGGTCCTGGCGCCAACATGCGCCAAGGACTGAGCTTTATTCTGGCGCCAACTGGCGCCAAGGATTGAGCTTGGTCCTGGTGCCAACTGGCACCAAGGACTGAGCTTGGTCCTGGCGCCAATTGGCGCCAAGGACTGAGCTTGGTCCTGGCGCCAATTGGCGCAGAAGGCATTCTCGTCGTAAGAGTCTTTCCGTGTCCAGGTATTCCCAGAAGTTCTCCCCTGTTCAGATTGGGCGTTAACAGCATAGTTGTGCGCACCTCGGAAGTCTTTTCCCTCGTGGTGGACGTACTTGTCGTTTCGGGGAATTTTATTTTTCGCTTTCTGTTCTGGGGTAGAGTCTTCTGAAGATTCCTTCGACGACTTATGCTTCTGCGATAGGACCTTCATCTCTTCTTCGATGATTATGAAGTTTGTTGCTTTGTGAAGCGCGTTCTAGATTGTTCGTGGTTTCCCGAGAGAAATCCACTTCCTGAACTTCGACTTGTACCAGAGCGTTTTGCGGAGGGCGTCTACTGCTACCCTATTGCTGATCCCGCTGACTCTCGACATNAGAGAAATCCACTTCCTGAACTTCGACTTGTACCAGAGCGTTTTGCGGAGGGCGTCTACTGCTACCCTATTGCTGATCCCGCTGACTCTCGACATCATCAGTTTGAACCTTGTCATAAAATC
>OVAN01010761.1:0-15387 GCA_900406275.1 Anastatica hierochuntica | reverse complement strand
AAGACATAATGTATTGAATGAAAAACAAGAGTAAAGTTAGAATTCTTCTCCTAACGAAGTACAAATGAGTAGATCTCTTCCAAGGTTTTCAAAGCTCAAAAGTGTTCTTTCAAAATCGAAAAAAGCATAATCTGGAACAAAAAATCGAGTCTAGGTTTTTAGGTATGAAACTCGGTTCATATTAACTTCGGTTTGTGTCTTCAGATTCTGGTCCGAAATCGGGACAAGGATTGATCGATCCATGTCCCTTCTCAGAACAAGGATCGATCGATCCTTGTCCTTTTGTGTGCACATTTCTTTAGTCTTCTTGAGACTTCCTTCGGTGCTTGAATTCCACTGTAAATGCGTTCTTTTAGTCCATTAAGCTTCGTTCCTGTAAAAACATCAAAGAACAACAAACCGCGCAAAAACAATCCGAATACATACTAAAAACCGTAATTCTCATACAAAAACCGTAGTGAAAACCGATAAAATGTGAATACATCATTTAGTTGGATTTTTACGTATTTATTTCCAGGTTTTTAATGCTTTTCGACCTCTAGAGGTAGTTTTCTCTTATTTGTGATTTTAGGGACTAACCAGGTTAAATAATCAAAAAGAATGGAGAAACGTGCTATTGGACCTCATTCATATTACCAAGCAAGTTTCATTGACGGATCATGAAGACAAAGGCTCAAACACTTGAGTTTTGCATTTTACCAATCTGGACAGATTCTCAGCATCAGAAAGATCGTCATGAACGAAGATCTTCCCTTCATTTGATTGAACTGGAATTTGGTTCGAAGTTGGAATATTGAGTTATATTTCATATGCAAGTGGTTTGAAGTCATTTGGAGCTGAGACCAATGAGTTATAGCCATTTAAGCGAAGATACGCCAATCTGTCTCGGAAAGGAAGCAAGTGGAACAACATTTGAAGCTATTACCGGGGTGATGGAGTTGCCACCACCGGCAGAGTGCTCATTTTTGGCACACTCCATTCACAGAGACATTTCGTGGTCAAAGACAAATTTCAAGTTATAACTTTCGGTTCACTTAACTGAATTTGATTTCGTAAGAATCGACATAACCGAGGACGCCCTAGGAAACTCTACTATTATAAATAAGTTGTTTTTAGCCTTTAGAAATAGAGAGGCACAAATTTTTACAAAGAGTTACAAGTCTTCAAAAGCTTTAAGAGATTTTTTCTTTTGTTCTTGAAGTTTCAAAGTGTTCTTGAGAGAGATCCATTCCATACTTTGTCATAGAGAAGATTTCTTTACTCTTAATCTATTTAATAATGCTTTTCTCATTGATTGCTTGCTATTTTTCGTGCTACATGTCTGAGTAGTTCATTAGTTAGATTTGTAGGCTTCTCAAAGAGGTCATGTATTCGTGAGATGCTAGTATTTGTTTAGGGATTCGTATAGTATTTGTCTTGGTTGATCTTTATGTATGATTACTCTATTTGCGCATCTAATAGTTTTTCCATATATAGATTTTCATTCCAAAAGCTTGTTAAATCACCTGAACCAAGTCTTTGACAAGTTGAGTTTGAGGAGGCTTCGAAAGTAGACCAACTTTGGCTCAGTGAACTTATCGAAACATGTGTCTATTTAATGCATGCTAATTATTTAGTACCATTCGAAAGTATAGGTTCCTTGATAATTAGTATAGAATCTTGAACCTCGAAAGTGGAGAGGATCTAAATTTGTGTTTTTGAGTTCTAGACGCTTTTTAATTCTAATCCCTAAACAAATCGATTTTCTCTATGATGCATGATTCTCTGCGAATGTCCTACGTGCCTAACGCTTTTTCCATTGATTTACATCCTTTTAATCATTTTTAGTTGCTGTCTTTTACTTTTACAACCACCAAACAACTCTTTTATTTTCTGTTTTAGCTTAAATTAATCCTGAAATTCATAGTGTAAGATCTTAGTCCTCGTGGGATCTATAACCTGAAGTATTGAATCTAAGTTGTGCACTTGCAGCAATAGTGTCTTTTTGGGTGAAATTTGTCACGCTATCAAGCTTTCTGGCGCCATTGCCAGGGACTTGATTCATTACCTACGAAATTTTCTTTATTGATTTTAATTTAGAACGCTTTTATTTTCTGTTTTTACTTTTTTCGTTTCTTTTCAGGTTTTATGCAAAAGAGACCTTTGGACGATCCATCTACAATCAATCCTTCAATTGACATCATTGAACGTACCTTAAGGAGACAAAAGAGAGAAAGATTAGCTGCTATGGAAATGTGAACAAGAATCCTCCTCACGGACAACAACATCTTGTGGACAATCAAATTGTTCTCATTGAAGAAGAACACGTAGCTGCTTTCCATGGACTTGCTATCGCCCCTGCTACAATTCTTCCACCTCATGCCAACTTACCTGCTGCTGTATGACTTCAAGGAGTCCAAGAAAACCCACAAGAATGTCTTGGTGCTACACCCGTTCCACAAAACCAACGAGGAAGAGGAAACGCACATGTTCGAGTGGATAACCCACAACAAATTCCACCTGGGAATTTAGTTGGATTATAGAAACTCCCACAACTACTTCAAGCCTTGATTAACAAAGATTTACCTCAGAATCAGCCCCCTCAAGGACGAGATCAACAGAATCAGCCTCGCCATCCTCAAACCATTAGAGATTTCGATTCTTCTGATGCATTGTTCTTGGATAGGAATCCAATTCGTCCTCCTCAGACTCAAAGGAATGATTTTGAGATTAAACCTCAGATCATAGCCTAAGTGAAGCAAAATCAATTCCATGGACTGTCCACAGAACATCCACTTGACCATATCAACACATTTGAAGAGATATGTAGTACTACGCGTACAAATGGAGTTCCACCGGACTACTTTAAGTGTAACCTTTTTACATTCTCACTGAATGATTAGGCTCTTAGATGGATGAAGTCACTGCCACCATAATCCATCACCACATGGGATGAATACGAAGGTGCATTTCTGAGCCAATTCTTCACTAGGTAGAGATCGAGCTCCATTCGAAGCAAAATCTATGGTTTTCAACAAGGACCTACAAAATCCTTTAATGAAGCATTAGAAAGGTTCAAGGAGTACACAACCCAAACCATGGTTTCTCTGAAGGAAATCTATTGAACATCTTCTACAATGGTATCGACCATAAGTACAAGCTTTCTCTAGACACGACCAGCAACAAGAGCTTTATGACCAAATCCGTGCCTGAAGCCAAGATTTTTATCGAGAACCTAGTTGCTAGTGACGCCAACAGTGGTCATATTTATTATAGAAATGTGTGTTAATCCATTGGAGATGCCAACAAGACTCCATATATGGAGTATTTATAAGATGTAATAGAGGAGAATGAGGAAGAAGTGAACTACATTGGTGGAAATTTCGGAAACAAGGGATACAACCAAGGATACTGAAATGATTCAAATTTGTCCTACCAGAACAATAATGTAGAGAACCCTCAAGATCAGTACTATCTCCCTCGAAATGAAAACAAGGAGCTTCCTATCAGCCTAAGAAACAACCGGTTAACAAAGAAATGTACTAAGAAGCAACCATTCACTTACCCTCAAACCAATGCATCAAATCTGCAAGAGAGCAATCTTGAGACAATGTTGAAGCAAATCTCTCAAGAGATGAAACAAAACCACAAAGAGGTTAGTGAGAGGCTGGAAAACATATAAAATGAGCTTATAACAAAGTATGAAGCCATTGTTACTCATGTTCAGAAGCTTGAAGGTCAAATCACTCAAACGAGTGAAGATGTCAGGAAATAAGAAAACCCAACGAAATCCTTTTGCAAGGTCGCCAACTTAAGGGAAGCTATGGAGGTCGTGTCTACTGCTAAGACACCTCTTCAAAACCTCAATTCTCAAGGATATCACATCTGGATCATTTACCAAATGAATCTAACAGAGCTTACAAGAAGAGGCTCAAGACTATCCCTTTAGAGAAGATTGAATGCCCAGAAAAGTTCATCATTCCTTGCTCAATAAATAAAGTTAGGATTGATGATTGCTTATGTGATACTAGAGCTAATGTGAATATGATGTCACTAAATATGGCTTTGGACTTAGGGCTCTCAAACTTCCGGCTATCTCGAATCTCTATCGAGTATGCTGATATGTCTACGTCCACACTGTATGGATTTTTGCCGGATGTTTTGCTTGAAGTAGGAGGATTTCTCATACCTACTAAATTTCAAATATTCTTCACTAAAGGAGGGAAGAAAAATCCACTGATCATTGGCTCCCAATTCTTATTAGCTATTACTGGAGCAATCTTCGATTTCCTGAACAAAAGGATTTGCTTAGCAAGAGTGAACAAGCAAGTCTATTACCCTGTTGTGAGCTATAACTCAGACCAAATGAAGCTATTATGGAGGACAAGAAGGTTAGTCTAGACCCTGGAAATAGCCACAAGACACATCAAGTCTCAAAGAAAGAAGCTACATCCATCAAAACGCCAATTTCTTCAAAACCGGCGAAAATTGATGCAAAGAAAGACTCTTGTGCCATCGAGGTACAAACTGACCCTTCACTGGACGTGTATGAATAAGAGAAAGAGGTATACAAGTTTCCAATTTCCTATACCAAACTCAAGATCCGAATTCCCATTGGTCTTGATTTGAAGACCGAGGAAATTTACAAGAAGAAGCACGAAAACACTCTTAAGCTATTCCCGAAGGCAATTGTGATCTATGATACTATTGGAGGCACACTTGCTGATCTCAAATAACCCTCTACACCGCCAACTACAGAGACTCAAGAAGCTAAAGGAACTACAATTCCTTTAGTGGAAACTGATCACGCTTAAAAAGTGAAAGGAGTCGAGTTAAAGACTAAAAACAAGCGCTTTGTGGGAGGCAACCCACACAGCTTAATTTTTGTTTTTAATTCTTAAGACTTATTTAGATGTCTAATAGTTAGGTTTTATTTTTGCAGGGTTTTAGAAAATCAAGAAAAATACAAAAAAAAAGTGGACTCAAGAACAAAACTGAAAGTTGTTGTGACTTGGTGACGACTTCCAAAATATAGGAGTGTGCCATAGTATCTCAGTCGACTGGTGTCAGGAACAAAATGTCTCAAAATTAGGTTTTCAGATTTGGCAAGAAAGCGGATCTAAATCGTCTAAGCCATCTCTCGGACCACTCTAAACATTCATTCTACATTGGAGAAGGAATTTAAAGACCGCTAATCAAGCTAAATCCTCAAATCAAAAATTCTTGGACAAAGTGATGATATCATGAAGAACCAAGAAGGACAAGCTTGAGAAATACCACCATTCGATCATATTGAAATACTGAGAGATATCTCGAAGAGCCTTAAACAGAACCAAAAGAGGTAAACAAACCCCGTATTTCATTTTTTATTAACTAACACTATATGATAGTTGAGACGTCCGAGAGAAAACGACTTTGTAACGGTCAAAAAAAGGTTGCCCGGAGGATCAAGTTTCTTAACAAAAGGAAACATGGAGATTTCTAGGTGTCGGCAAGAAAATCAACTCAAACCATCGAAGATGCCCAAGCAAAGTGACCATTAAGAACAAAACAACCCGGTTAGAATTTTGATTTTTCAAATTTTAATTTTTGACTAACATTACATTTTTGTGGGCTACCCAATGAGCTTGGCTAAGCCAAAAGTGACATTTTCATATAAGAATCAGGTTGGCATACTAAAAATTCATCATGTAACCTTCAAGATTCGATCAACAATGACCAGCTATCCAAACAAGTTCTTAATCCGGCCAAAAAGATGTTTCAAGAGCTCAAGAACGTCTAAATGGACGAGTTTTCAATCCTTTCGGGAAAATCATCCGTCAAAAAATTTTAAAAACATTTTGGTACCAAAAAGAACGTCTTGGAACACTAATCGACCGTCCGGAATTAAAAACGACCGATCGGAACGCGAAATGACTAAGGAAAAACACAACACGGCCGAGAACACATCCCGGCCGGCCGCCGAGGAGCTCAGGACAGTTGTGTACCACACCTGGGCACGCGACTGGTGTCAAGGCTCCTCTGCCTTGACCAGCTGCCTCAGTTGGAGCTCCAGGACCGGTTGGCGTGTCAGACCGGGTTTTGCCGAGAAAAATCACGCGGCCAGTCACACGACCGTACAGCCCGTCCGCGTCATTCCACGACGGTTAGCGTGTTTTCCACGGCCTAGATTGTGCCAAAATGTGGCCGTCAACCGGTCCTAGAGGTAAGTGGTTCAATTTTTTATTTTTTATGTCTAAAACATATTTTTATAAAAGTAAACCAATTTACATAAAATACTTAACCAATTTCTGAAGAAAAGGAAGGAAAAACATAGGTTTTGGTTTCTACTTTAGTAGTTTTGGATCTAAAAATCTAAAAACTTCATCTCTTTCTCTTTAACAAGTCTTAGAACCCTAAAGAACAAAATCTCAAAACCTTATATCTTTTGTTCTTCTACTAAAATTAAATTTATTTCCATTGAAGAATCTCATTCCTTTCATCATTCAATCATCAATTTATGTTCTTAAACTCTCTTTCTCTTAAAGTTACAAGTTTTAAGACTTCATAAATTTCTTAGATTTAGGCTTTTCTTGGCTTGATTCTTAGAAATTTCCTTTAGAAAAGCTTGTTGGGTTCATGAATTACACTTAGAACATGTTAAATTGCTTGTTTTTAATAGATTTTGAAATTTCAAAATTTTTCAATTTTTGGAGCATAAAAATCTGAAAATTAGTGACTAAATTTGATAAATTTTCTTGTTCTAGAGCCATTTCTTTATGTATAACTAGGGTATGCTAGTTATTTTACATCATTTAACCTCGAAATTGAAATTTTTGGTGATGATTTTTGGCTTAATATGTTGAATCCGAAAATGACTTTATGTTTTTGAGAAATTTGAGTTCTTATTTGTTTGATGTTTTTGAATTGTTTCTCATATTATTTAGATGTTTATTTGCGACTACAATTGCTTAGAAACATATATGGATTCTCTTTGAAGTTTTCAAGAGACTCATTGTCTCTTTGAGTTTTGATTTTGTCGGATATTCAATAATGGATAATGAGGAGAATGTGAGAAAATCAACAAGGATAGGTATCCGAAAGGAACGAGCTTTGAAGATTCAAGAACCAAGCAATCCTTCTTAATCCGGAAAATCCAAGAAGTTTAAAACATCTACTAAGAATGATTCAAAGAAGGTAACAAAGAAGCTTGGAAAAGATAGTGCTAGTGAGAGTGAAGCCACTTTGAGTGATGAATCGGATGAGAATGGAGAAGAGACACAAGGAGAGGAGATGATTTTTGTTCCGGTTTTTCAAATCATAAATGATGTGCCAAAGTCTCCACCACCAAAGAAGTAAATAAAATCGAGAGCTAAAGGACTTAAGCTCACAGTTTTGGCATTTACGGAACCAAAAAGAAGAATTGTTGGACCAAAATTGGATCCAAATTTCGATTATGGGGCTGCCCTTGCAATCGTAAGGGTTCAAGCTCCATTGAAGAATGACTTGCGAACACTTATGCTTTAGGATTGACAAAAGATGTCACTTGGTTCTTGGATGCTTTGAAGATTAGAGCTTTTGTAGAGATTTCTTTCTCGGTCTATGAGGAGCTTACCACAGAGTTCCTTAGCACTATTGAGCTCTCATATCCCAAGGAAAAACGAGCTAAGGCTCAAGATGGAGTTCTCACTTTCTCGGCTAGAGGTACCTCTTACTCTTTGACTATTGGTGAGTTGTGTGAGATTTTGCACTTGGAGTTTTTAAATGAAGCCAAGTTTTGCTCGAAACATGCGGCCTACACCATTTGGGATCGATTTGCTCATGAGACACTTAGGCCCGAGCATTCGAATGAGGCCAAAGTTGGACATCTAGCAGTTCGTTATGTGCATAGGCTCATTTCGCAGAGGATCTTCAGTAGGACCGAGCAGAGTTCAGTGCTTAGAGATGAGTTCTTCAATGTCATCTCTCCTTTTGTTGCTAGTCCTCAGAGAGCCAACTATGGCGCTCTCATTGCTAGGATGATGATTGATGTGAAGCATGAGGTTGCCAAGGAGAGTAGAGGGCCTACCTATAGGTTTCATTTTGGAGAGATCATCACTGTTATCCTCATTTTTAGAGGAGTAGACTTGAGTGCTGAGACTCATATGGATTGTAATGGATTGTTGGATCTCTCTGCACTTGCTAGATCTCGCTATCTTGCGGGATGGATTCAGGGTACAAAGACCTCTGCCTACCCGTTCGTGCCTCTTTACGACATAGAGCCAGCTTGCTACATTATTCCTTGCTCGTCAATTCCATCTCTGCAGGAATGTCATACTCTTTTCGACCCTTTTCCTTCTCAGATTTTCAGGAGATCTCCAGAGTATCCCATCCTTGGCATGAGGGACTATCATAGTGCCAAGGCATTTACCGCCACGAGTAGGAGGCTCACTCCCTAGGAGCATGGTTGCTTCATATTTTGTACCATAGACAGAGTCTTTAGAGGATCTTTGAGCTGCTTTAGCTACAGAGAGGAGTAGGAGAGTTCTACTAGAGAGGATAATGAGCAGAGTTTTGTGTGTTCTGAGACACGCAGTACCAGAAGTCTTCAGGAGTACTCGCAGAGATAGAATTGAGCCAGCTGCTAATGGAGACTTAGAGAGTTTCTCTTTAGTTTCAGACTTTGGACAGGATGCAGCTGAGACATTAGACACGGCTCAGAGTGACTCTTCACACCCCGGATGATTCACATTCCACAAACTTTTGAGTCTTTATCAGGTGTTATTTTTCGAGTCATTTTTCTTTTCATTTTTATTTTTATTCTTATTTTATTGAGTCTGTTATTCTCTACTGTTGATTGCTTTTGCACCAAGATGGTGCAAGGTAAGTCTAGGGGATTTATCCGTTACTGATGATATTTTCTTTTTTTCTTATGTACTTTTTCTTTTTATTGAATCATTTTTATGTTTTATTGAGTCAAAACATGTTGGATTATATGATCTTATGTTGCTAGAAATTTTTTGTTTTGTGCTAACTTTCGTGTTATTCCTACAGTAGTTATTAATTGCAGATTTTACTGAACAGAAACCTATAAGTGGATCGTTCTACAAGGACGACCATGTCCCGTTAGGACTCAGAATTTTTAAAGTTGGTTCCACCTTTAAAATGAATTGAATTTCTCATCTTGGGGTTTGGTATACTCTGGATAGACTCCTCTTTCAGGCCTGACACTAATTCCTAGTGAGTAATATCCCTTATACTATTTCTTTCATATAAAACGGACTTAACGTTCGATGAAATGAGTAAAGAGGCATATATCTTAAATATTTCGAACTCTATAGACTCATGGAGACTTATTCCACTTGTGCTTAATTTAGAAAAGAAAGAAAAAAAGAGAGAAAAAAGACCGATAGAAAAAATAAAATGATACCCTAGAACAGTAGGGAAAAATCGATTCTCAAAGGGGTTTGATAAAAAAAATGATACCCTAGAAAAATAGGGAAAATCAACCCCTAAAGCATAAGAATAGAACGTGATAGGACTTTACAAAGGTGATTAGGTGGCTGGAAACTTGATTAAGTAAAGAGTCAATTGTTCTTAGATCGATATTCCCTCGATGAGACCACACCTTAAAATTAATAGGAACTAGCGGAGATGTCGTTTTCTTTTGTGATTGTGGCTTGAATTGGGATGTCTGCTAAGCGAAAGGGGAGTACGTGGAAGTTGATCTCTGTATGTTGGTGCTACTGTATGGAGATGACCGAGAGGGCCTCGAGGCAATGTTTCATAAAACAAAGGTTTGTTTCCGCGTTTTAAATCTTCTTTTTTGTTCTTGGTTTTTGCTTGAGGACAAGCAATAAGCTAAGTCCGAAGGATTTGATAGCACTATTATTTTACCGTTTTTAGTTGTATTTTTATGTATTTATTTGCAGGTTTTTTATGCTTTTTCGACCTCTAGAGATAGTTTTCTCTTATTTGTGATTTTAGGGACTAATCAGGTTAAATCATCAAAAAGATGGATAAACGTGCTAATTGGACCTCATTCATAGTACCAAGCAAGTTTCATTGACGGGTCATGAGGACAAAGGCTCAAACACTTGAGTTTTGCATTTTACCAATTTGGACAGATTCTCATCATCAGAAAGATCGTCATGAACGAAGATTTTCCCTTCATTAGATTGAGTTTGAATTTTGTCAGAAGTTATTATTTGTAGTTAGCTTTTATATGGAAGTTGTTTGAAGTCATTTGGAGCTGTGATCGAAGAGGTATAGCCGTTTAAGCGAAGATATATCAATCTATCTTGGAAAAAAAGCAAGTGGAGCAACATTTGAAGCTGTGACCGGGTGATGGAGTTGCCACCACCGGCCAAGTGCTCATTAGTGGCACACTCCGATCACAAAGACATTTCGTGGTCAAAGACAGATTTCAAGTCATAACTTTCGGTTCGCTTAACGGAATTTGATTCCGCAAGAACCAATATAACCGAGGACTCCCTAGGAAACCCTATTATTATAAATCAGTTGCTTTTAGCCTCTAGAAAGAGAGATCCATGAACTTTTACAGAGAGTTACAAGCCGTCAAAAGTTTTGAGAGATCTTTTCTTTAGTTCTTGAAGTTCAAAGTGTTCTTGAGAGAGATCCATTCCATACTTTGTCATAGAGAAGATTTCTTTGCTCTTGATCTATTTAATAATGTTTTTCTCATTGATTGCTTACTGTTTTTCGTGCTCCATGTCTGAGTAGTTCATTAGCTAGGTTTGTAGGCTTGTCAAAGATGTCATGTATTCGTGAGATGCTAGTATTTGTTTAGGAATTCCTATAGTCTTTGTCTCGGTTGATCTTAATGCATGATTACTCTATTTGCACATCTAGTAGTCTGTCCATAGATAGATTTTCATTCCAAAATCTTGTTAAATCACCTGAACCAAATCTTTTACAAGTTGAGTTCGGGAAGCTTCGGAAGTAGACCACATTGGCTCAGTGAACTCATTGAAACCTGTGTCTATTTAATGCATGCTAATTATTTAATATCATTTGAAAGTCTAGGTTAATTGATCATTAATATAGAATCCCGAACCTCGAAAGTGGACAGAATCTAAATTTTTGTTTTTGAGTTCTAGACGCTTTTTAATTCTAACCCCTAAGAAAATCGATTTTCTCTATGATGCATGATTATCTGCGAATTTTCTATGTGCCTAACGCTTTTTCCCATTAATTTACATCCTTTTAATCATTTTTAATTGTTGTCTTTTACTTTTAAACTCACCAAACAACTCTTTTATTTTCTATTTTAGCTTAAATTAATCCTGAAATTCGTAGTGTAAGATCTTAGTCCTCGTGGGATCGACAACCTGAAGTACTGCATCTACGTTGTGCAATTGCAGCAGTAGTATTTTTTTGGGTGAAACTTGACACACCATCACAACTCCTCTTCAACGGGGAAAAGATAATAAGCCTTCGTCTTTTTGTCATGTAAAACCATTTTTCGTCGATGTGTACAACATTGTACATATCAACAAATTTTGGGTTATCATGAATAGTACTATTGTCGAGCATGGAAACACAAAATTGTAGTCGAGCTCAAATATTATCTTTCCTCAAAAACGGCTTTATTGCATTTGTATGACGTTTAGTGAGACCTTCTTTTACAAATCAAAATATAGGTGTAGGACTCATATCCAAAGAAGCCGCTAACGATCTTGTAGTTTTTCGTCGATGAAATGGAACATTAGCAACTTGAGCAAGGTTGATTTGAATTCTTTTTTTGACCAGAATTTCTCTTTCTCCTTTGTGGTACATTGATAACTTCACCATTAGATAGTTTTGGTCCGTCGCCAAATTCGTTGAACCGTTTGCAACGGTACGGAAAAAAAAAATCAGAGGTTTCCCTAATAGTTGTTTTTTCAATTTTCTGTTGATGCTTTTCTCTAACAAGACAAAGTAGATTTCTAACCTCTCTCCATCTGTCATTACTTTGTGATGAATCGTAATTTCCGTTGTACCTTGTGTCAATTCTCTTACCACATATATTAACAAAAAATATAAAAAAAAATTTTCATGGCAACAAAAAAATATAGCAGTAAGTATAAAATTTCATGTCCTACTCTAATATTGTATATATATCAAACCATTAGAAGTAGTATAAATAAAAAACTATGACATCAATACTATATAAAAAAATAAGCAAATAAGTACTTGAAAGACGAAAATCTTCTACTTCTTCATGACCGGTGGAATAATTATCCATTGAGACAAACTCTTTTGTTGGACTTTATTTAAATCAAACAAAAAATCATTTTCATTTTGAAGTGTTAAATGTAAATCAAAATTATGAAAAGCCATAGATGAAGTATACTAAATGGTGCAAAACTAGATTGATGTATATATAGAACATTGGTTGAGTTATCCTCTACATTGAAAATTGATTTTGACTCCGTTATAAAATTTTGATTTTACTAAAACTTTCGTTGAGATTGAGTATGATAAGTGAGAGAGTATCATTTAATTACGAAGAAAGAGAACAACAAAATGTGAGGGATTAATAAGGATGTCAATTTAGGTTCACCCGCGACCATTTATCTCATCCAGTCATGATCTCGTTTCATTTAGGTCGTCGCGGGCCATATCACTGCGGGCTACGGTCCCCAGAGTTGATGACCATTTTCGTCCCGTCCTATATAAACGGTAAGCAGGTCGACCCGCGGGACAAACATAAACAAGTTTAATAAATGTGTTTGCTGACGTTAGGCATAGAGACATGATTTGAGATGTGTTTGTCTGAAATCCTGTGTCTTGAGATGACGAAGCTGCAATATGCATTCATGTGACTTATTTGCAATTTTTCTAGTCATATCATTTTTATATAATTAAATCTAGCTACGAGACTGTCTTAGTAGTGATTATGAGCTCAAAAAATTTCTTAAAAAACAAGAAAGTGTGGAGAAAAAGGTTTAAGAAGTGGACCGACGAGTATTGGATCTCGAGAGGTCCGAAATAAATTGTTTTCATCTATTGTGAAACTATAATTATGATTATGCTTTTATAATTACGGAACTAAAGTTAAGCCAGATGATGATTTGTTTTTTGCAAGTGTGTATGATTTAAAAGCAAAACTCATCAGCCATGGGAACAAGCAACAACATGATGATGATAATGACATCAGTGAATGTGATAAAGAATCAAACTGGGAATCATCATTATCGATTCTTGGATAACTTATTGCCAACCTTCATTCCAAAAACATCTTTAACTAAAAGATAATGGTGCCAACTGCCAAGGTTCAAGATCAGTTTTATCTAACGGGTGAAGTAGTAACTTTATCAAATGAAACAACACAGATGATTCAACTACGAAAAAAGAACAAACCTTAACACAAGAGAAGTTCATAATCATAACTCACCAATTCAAAGAAACCTTGTCTGTCTCTATAAAAACATTATACACAAATAAGCCTTTCTTGCTTTTTGTTCTTTTGTTTTTGATATAAAAGCACATATACATTTCCCTCTTATATATACATGATTGTCACTCAGTTTCTTCTGCTCAAATAAGCTTTTCTTTAAAGGTAGGGGGGACTATATATAATATATATAAATTCACATCCCATGCTTCTATATAATAATCATCATCATATAAATTAAAAATTTAAAGGTGACCCAGAGAGAGAGACATGGTTCACCGAGTCTGTCTGTGCAACTCCATATAAAGAGTCAAAGCAGACGTCATTGCAAAGGTATGCCAAGAGAGCACACATTGTGGACCTGAGACGCAATAAGCATAATTCACCAACACAGATTCAATCAAGTGAGATGAAAAGTTAAACAAAAAACTCATATCATCTATCAAGTTGCAACCCTTAGCTTTAAAATCCTTGAACTTCTCCTGCAAAATAGTAAGAGCAGATACTCTCAGAAAGTAAGCAATTTCTATTTTAAGAAAAGAAAATCCAAACGTGATAAGGAGATGCGATGACGTGAAAATCATTGAGTCTGTTCCGGCAAGGATCGTAGCAGAGGAAGATTTCGGCACCGTTAATCTGAAAGACGTCGAGAAGAGTGTCGAAGACTTTATGTGGCACTAGATTCCGAGACATGAAGACGTTGGTACCTTTGAACAGTTGCATCGTCTTCAATTTGAAACATGGAAATCGCAGCTGAAAGTTTCAATTTCAAACATCGAAATCTCAGAAATGGATTCTCGATATCAAGGAGAGGGTGATCCAAAGAAAATATCAGCTGTAATTCACACAAAGTAGATCATATCTACTCGAAATCAAACCATCCAAAGGAGAATCAGGTGTGAAGATGAAAGTGACTAACTGAGAGAGAAGGGAGAAGAAGAGATCGGAGACCTTACCGTCGATGAAGATGCATCAGTGATGGCAGCTACTGTAGTGAGAAATCTCCGTCCAGGAGAAGACATCGCCATCTCCGCCTCCAGAATCGCCAATTTTGTCCATGAAGAAGGCGAAAAACAAAAAAAAATTTGTCGATGAAGAAGTAAAGCGGTTCCATTTGTTTCCCGTAGCTCCAAGCAGGCCTATCCAGCTTATGGCCCAAAACCGTGCGGATATCACCCGCCAGCCCCGCAATTAAAATGGGCATAAAATTCACTGATCAATCCCACTCCGTACTTAAGTGTTAATGGGCCAGACCTGTGAGACTGTTGCTCAATTTTTTTTAACAATTTGCGTGTTCAGTTTGATTTTAGACAAGTGTTTTCGTTTTAAAGCTAAGTCGTTCATCGATAAACATAACTTAACTTAATACTTAAAGTAGATTCGAGGTTTTCAATACATGATCAGTTTGCTATAAGCTATTACATGCATTAAAACCTTCTACCCTTAAACATACAATCCATCCATCCTTCGCTTTCAGCCATGGTCCGCGTGCTGCTCAAACAGTTGAGCCATCTTGGCCTAAATCAGTACCTGCATTCACACAGAATGCATCAGCAAAGAATTGTTGAGTGAGATCGGTCATCCCGTCCCACCAGCCATGCATAAAATTAACTAGTCTTATTAATCAGTTCATTCATCCAGTTAATTCAGTCATCATTCCAGAATTACTATCAGTTCTAGTTTTATTCAGTAAATTCGGCCATTTGGCCTTAGCAATAAACAGTGAATTCGGCCAACGACCTATATTAACAGTGAATTCGGCCAACGACCTATATTAACAGTAAACTCGGCCATCGGCCATTAGAACAGTGTTTTCTCGGCCATTGGCCATCATTCAATCAATCACGGCCCTTCGGCCTTCACAGTAAACTATGAAAGATTACAGTCACGAACTCACCTTTGCCTTAGAGTCGATTTGATCGGTTCAGATGGTTTAGACAGTCTCAACGGTCAGCTCTGCAGTCGATCTCTCGGTTCAGTCACTCGGCCTAGTCAGTTCTTCTCTTCTCAAGCCAATCGCTCTCAGAATCGCCCTTAGTCTCTTTCAGTGT